>CABHPH010144007.1:13627-44529 GCA_902168325.1 Peromyscus nudipes | reverse complement strand
TGTGTGTGTTAGACAAGGTCTCACTGTGTAGCCCTAGGTGGCCTGAAACTTGTTATATAGACCAGACTAGCCTTGAACTCACAGAGCATCACCTGCCTCTGCCTCCCATGTGCTGGAGTAAAGGTGTGTGCAACTATGAAACACATAGATTTTTATATGTTGATTTTGTATTCTGAAACATTACTGAATTTGTTGATTAATAACAGTTTTATTAAGGTGTTGTTATGGTTTTCTATGCATGGTATCTTCAAATGGGGACCCTTTTACTTCTTTTTAATTTTTATTTATTTTATATGACATGCACGTGTCAGACCTCTTGGAACTGGAATTATGGATGGTTTCAACTCACCAAGTGGGTGCTGGGAATTAGACCCAGGTCCTCATCTGCAAGAGCAACAGGTGTTCTGAACCACTGAACCATCTCTCCAGCCTGCTGTTTCATTTCTCACGTTTTGATTTTATACTCTTTAGTTTCTTTTTTGGCCAGCTGCCGTGACTAGGTCTTGAAACATTGTGTTGAGTACATGTGGAGAAGGGTGAGCATCGTTGTCTTGGACCTCACCTAAAAGAAAAAAAAAACCTCTCAGTATTTCACTGTTCAGTGTGCTAGCTGTGGACTTTGTATGCATGGCCTTTATTGTGCTGAGGTAATTTTTCCCTAGAATTCCAATGATGCATATTCCGGTTTACTTGATCATGTTCCTTAAGGTTTCTTCACACCATTCTGTTGTTCTTTTGTCTCTGTTTGAGCTCTTGCTGGTGCCATTGCAAGAGAGATGCTTCCCTTTGCTTTCCAGTATCATTAAGAAGGTTATGTTAATAATATGTTATATATACTTAATATATTTAATAATATGTTAAATATTAACATAATAATATGTTATAGATGTATGTATTATATATGCTTAAAAACCTAAAGCAATGGTATAGAAAGCTTTTTATATGGTCTGTTTTCCTGACACCCAGTGTCAATGAGCTTTGAAGTCTATCTCTACCTATATTGATGGGGATAGATTGATTACCTTATGTCATTAAGTGCAGGACCAGGAGACACAAGTCTGGGTGGAAGGTCAGGAGGTCTAGGCCTAGCTAACCTTCTGTCACTGGGTATAGAGGCAGGAAGCACCAAAGAAGGGTTGCTATAAGTCACTGGATGTAGGACCAGGATCCATTGACTCTTAAGTGTCTGTTTTCCATTGGATGGATGATCAGAAGACCTTGGGCAGCCTTAGGCCACCTTTTGTAATTAAGCAGAAAATTGTAAGATACTGGGCCAGTTGAAACTTTCATTGCAGATATAATGGCTTGTCTGTGGCTCCCTTGAAGGGTGCAGGGAGTGTATTAATGTACCTGAGTTTTTCTGTTATAGCTGTGTGGGGGTCATTCCCTATCACTTGCTGTTGGACGGTGTGAGTATAGAAGATAGACTTGCCCCTCTTCCTCTGCTGTGCTTGTACAGTGACTCAGGCAAACCACGTGGTTGCAGAGACTGGATATGTTTTCATTTCTTAGACCTTTGCCTGTGAGAAAAGCTCTATGTGTATACCTATATCTGTCTCTCTGCTTCTTGTGTGTGTGTGTGTGTCCCCTGTTGATAGTTTCCTGAGTGCACACTTCTGAGGCACTCAGCCTGTGATACACAGATGAGACAAAGAAATTCCCAGGAAAATAACTGTTATCATTTTCAAGTCCTGAGGCTCTTATCTAATCTACATTCTCTATTTTAGCACCTCCTGGATTATTTCCAGGATATTTAGTGGGAAGAAACAAAGGAAAGTGGGTTTATGCTAATTTTCTGGAACCAGACTAAAACAACTAATTTTTGATATACTACACTCTAAATACATGTTTTCTTTTCTCACTTGATTACATTTCTGGATCCAGGCAAAAAAGTTACGAAAACTTGCTTATGAAATGCCAGTAGGAATCAGTGGAAAGTCATGCAACAAATATCTAAAGATGTCTTTTCTGATACTATGGACAGAAGTCAGGGTTTGAAATATACTAGGCGAGTGCTCTAGACCTAATCTGTATCCCCAGCTCTATAACTTTTGTTGTCCAAGGTCTGCCCCACTCTAGCAAAACCGAAAACTACGAGTCTACTAATTCATGGTATTGCATTGGAGCTAATACATTTTCATAACAACATTTGTAATTCCAGGACACAATAAGCCAATAGACACATTGTAATAAAGATATGTTTATCTCTGTTGCAATAAGAATACCTAGGGCTGGAAAGATGGCTTGGTGATTAAGAGCATTTCCAATTTCAGCAGAGGACCCAAGTTCAGTTCCCAGCACACACAGTAGGTAGCTTATCTTAACCATCTGTTACTTCAACTCCAGGGTATCTGATGTGTTCTTCTGGCCTGTGTATTTACCCAGCCTGCAGCATGCATGTGCAAAGACACACACACACACACACACACACACACACACACACACACACCCCTTTAACATTTTTTATAAAGAACAACTAAAACCCACACCATTATCTTTTTTCCCTTAGATTGAACTCACAGTCTTGTGCATGTAAAGTAAATGCTATACCACTGAGCCAGACCCCCAGGTTAGATCATTGTTTCTGAAAATATTTCCTAGTAAAAACAACCAAATCTTTGGATAAACTGTTGATTTCAGTAATGGAGTATAGAAAACATGTGATTAATGTGGAATATCATAAACTGTCAAAAGGACAGAGAAATTGGCATGAATGGAGCACATACTGCCTAAACTTGGGCAATGTGAGCATCAGAATAATGATATTAATAAGTTATAATGAATGAATGAATAAAATAGGAATGAAGAATCTTTATTTTGAATAACTAAGGAAAAAACTGCCTTTTTACATTAGAATGCTGTTGAATGAAAAGAAATGTTACCATTAGAAAAGCATCATTTTGCAATAAATGTCTGAGACAGTAAAACAAAAATTAGTTTATAGAAATTCCATGATCATTGGTACATCTATACATTCTCAAAATATGTACCCATGCAGAATATTTAATAATTATAAATGAAAAATAATAAGTTGTTTAGGGAATAACCTGAGTGACAGCACTTCAACCAAGTGATTAAGTTGTCAAATCAGTATGGGGACCAAACAGGTCATTTGGCTGGCTTTATGATATAATGAGAAAGACAATGTGTTATTATTGTGTGTGTGCATGTGTGTGTTTGTGTGGGTGTGATGTTACACATAATATGTGTGCATGTTCACATGCAGGCCATAGGTCAACTTTGGGGGTGGTTCCTCTAGAGCCATTGACATTATTTTTTTGAGACAGGGTCTCTCACTGGACTGAAACTCATTGATTAGGCTAGGCTAGTTGGACAGTTAGTCCCAGGAATCCACTTGCCTCTGTATTTCAGTGCTGGGATTGATTAAAGCATACATCACCACACCCAGCTTCTCTTTTCCTAAAAGCAGAAATATTTTGTATTTATACTTTGAGAATTTTAATACATGTACACAATTGTAGGATGGACTTTTCTTTCCTGCCCTCCAGCTCCCAAATAACTGACACAAAGACATAATATGATTTATAAATGTTCAGCCAGATAGCTCAGGCTTATTACTAACTAACTCTTACAACTTAAATTAACCCATTTCTATTAATCTATGTACTGCCATGTGGCTTGTGGCTTTCCCTGTCCTCCAGCATGTCTTGCTCCTTCTGTGTCTCCTGGGTTTTTTTTTTTTTTAGAGTTATTTATTATGTATACAGTGTTCTGCTTGCATGTACGCCTGCAGGACAGAAGAGGGCATCAGATCCTATTATAGATGGTTGTGAGCCACCATGTGGTTGCTGGGAATTGAACTCAGGACCTCTGGAAGAGCAGCCAGTGCTCTTAACCGCTGAGCCATCTCTCCAGCCCCCTGTGTCTCCTGGAAACTCCTCTGACTCTACTCTTCTTCCCAGTATTCTCTCTGCCCAGAAAATCTTGCCTAGCCAATGGCCAATCAGCTTTTTATTAACAATGAGAGCAATACATTTTTGCAGTGCATACGATTGTTCCACAGCACACAACATGTCTTGATAAAATCCATCCCACTTTCTCCCCTCCAACTCCTACCAGAGCTACCCTGCCATATCTTCCTCCAACTTCATGTACTTTTTTCATAACCCATTGTATCCAAGTGGTGCTGCCAATGTGTGCATAGGCATAGGACATCTATTTGAGTATGGGCAGTCTACCCAGTTTTCACATCCCCAAAGTAAACCAACTCTCTCTCCCTCAGCAGTCATCAACTGCTACAGGTAAAACTTCATGAGCCCCTCCTCTGTCCACACTAGAAGCTTGATTGGCTTGATCTCGTGCAGGTCTTGTGGAGTCAACCACAGCCCCTGTGAATTCCTATGTGCCACAGCCCTGCCATGTCCAGAAGAGACACTGTTTCACAGCAGTCCTCCCCAACCTCTGGCTCTTACAATCTTTCTGCCCCTTCTTCCTCAACGCTCTTTGAGACATCAGGGTGTGGTATACATATCCCAATTAGGGCTGGTCACTACACGCTTGTTCTTTGGATTTTGACTAGTTGTATTAGCCAGTGCTGTGACATTTAATAAAGCTCTTCCATTTTGGCTGAACTCTGACAATTCTAGCACCTATAGTAATTTGGTTTGTAGAACTAATTTCTCTGGAGGTGCTGTCCCAAGGACCCTCAGTAATGGCCAGCCAGGGCAGATGTTTATGGATCACCTAACATCCTTTAACTGACTACTCACTGGTTGCTCCTAGCAATGGTCAACTGCAGGTCCAAATGGAAACCTTTTAACCTTCTTTCCTCCTGGCTTCTCCTCTATTACTAACCCAGCTTTTAAGTGGAGAGTGGACTCTGAATCTAACAGAGACCCCTCTGAAGGTTTCTCCCCGTAGACGAAAGTCAGCAGTGTCTTAGGTCACTTGTTCTCTTGTCTGTTTGTCCTTCTCACTGACCTTTCATTTGGTGCCCCCTTCAAGAAGTCACTGTGCAAGCTCCATGCCCTTCCTCCTTTTCCGGTTTTCTCCTCTAACTCGTCATACCCCCTCATTCATTGAGCCTGTGCAGCAGAGATCATATGTACATTGTATCCCTTGACTCGACCACTGGCTGAGCTGACCTTGGGTGAGTTTTGCAGGGTTATTTTTTGTTTGTTTATCTTCTCCGGAAACTCCTCCCTTCTGACCCTCCACCAGGTAGACTTCTCAGAAACCCTGGTGGAGTGTTTCCCCTAGACTGAACTTTTGGTCTCCCTAGAGAGGAGCAGTGGGGATGTCTCTCCACTCTAGATGGACTCTTTTATGGAACAGAGCTATTGGGTGGGGGGACACCTCTTCCTTGTGAACTATTTTCAGGGGCTGTGGATCTCCCTTCTTAACCCTTCTCTGCCATGCACCAGCAATGGTCTAACTACCCAGAGCTTCTCCTCAATTTTTTTCTACAAAACACAGCCTGGCTACAGGATTGCTTGACAATGGCTACACTGGCTAGGGGGTAATGCATTTAACTTCCATACTCCAAAGGGCCTTACATGTGATGGCCTTCCATATTAATGCATGCAATATGGCCTGAGGCTTCCTGCGTTCCAGCCTTTATCGTTCTGTTTCTGCCCTTCTGCTCTGCCTTTCAGGTTCTCCTTCTAAATAAAATCCCCTGACCAGACCTCTGAATCTCATCCCCTTGTGGTGACTAGATTTTATGTCAACTTGACAGAAACGAGAGTCACTTTGGAAGAGGGAACTTCAGTTGAGAAAATGCCCACACTAGATTGGCCTGTTGGCAAGCCTGTGGTACATTTTCTTGATTGATGTGGGAGAGCTCAGCTCAGTGTGGGTGGTACCATCCCCAGCCTGGTGGTCCTGGGTTCTATAAGAAAGCAGGCTGAGCAAGCCATGAGGAGCAAGCCAGTAAGCAGCACCCCTCCGTGGCCTCTGTATCAGCTCCTGCCTCCAGGTTCCTGCCCTGCTTGAGTTCCTGCTGTGACTTCTCACAGTAATGAAGTGTGACCTGAGAGTTTTAAACAAAAATAAATTGTGTTCTCCCCAAATTGCGTTTGGTCACGTAGTAGAAACCCTAACTAAAACATCACTATTTGTCCTGCTCATGTTCTTACTATGACTACAAAAACAATGTGTTCTGCCAAACTGTATGCTGCTTTCCAATTGTATGCTGCTTTCCAAAACCTGTCACTAAAGATCTCCAGGAAACTTTTCTTTTGTCCTGCTGACTGAGGGGCAACTGCCGAGCAAAACCTTCCTAACTCCCTGCTCTAATCAGATACTGTGACTCAGGCTCTCTTTCATTGTGCTCTAACTGCTGCTCCTACTTGGTGCATGTGGTAGCTTATAACCACCCCTCATCCCCTCCAAACGCTTCTCTGACAAATCTCCCCAATTCTTTCTGCTTAGAACTCTTGTTTGGCCCAGCCTGGACTAACAGTGTAACAGCCATCCCCTTCTATGTGAGCTTCTGGGCCAGAACCTGCCTTCAGGGACCTCCCAGCAAGAAACACATCAGCCTCCATCTGTCGATTCTCTTCATGTACCAAGTTGCCATGGTGAGGTGGGTGCACAGGGATTCCATCATGCCTGACCCCCTCAATTACATTTTAAAAAGTGAGTCTGTGTTCAATCTGTGGACTTCTTTTTTTTTTTATCTATAAAGTATCTTCTCTTTATTTAAGTTAATTTCAAGGATGGTTTCCATCTATAAAATGGACAAAGTACAAGCTCTGTACAGCAGTTCTTTTAAAAATTAACTGGAAAAAAAAAATTACCAAACTATATTTTGAATTTGCAAAACATACTCACAGATACCATCATTTTCAGCTTCACGGAGACTCGAGGACCACCACAGAAGACAACCACCTTTGCCTGCGTGCGCCCAGGGCTCCTGGGAGTTTTTAGTTTAAAAACAGGAGTGGGAGGGTGGGATAGCCCCGATGGCTAGGAAACAATGCAAGCATGGTGAGTCCAATCTATGGACTTCTGAACTACATCTCGAGCCTACAGGAATGCCTTCAGCCACACCTCTTCCTCTTTCTAACTTTATTCTTGACTTGCCCACTCCCACCTGCTGCAATACAGCTCTCAGCCAAAAGGCAACAGATGTGGTGTTCTTTGTGTGTGTTGGGGGGTGTTAAATTCCCAGCTGTGCTTCTCCTTATACAGGGAAACACTTGTGAAAGTCCTACAAACTGCTGAGATATAAAAGTTTCACACTATCCTTTGCCCCATCACTGGTTAAGTGTGACCATGTTATTTTAATGTGTCATTATTTGTTAACTGGTACACGTACATAAAGTGTCTTCTTGTGTCTGTAATAAGATCTGTGGCCATTGTTAAGCTTATGGAGTGCTTATTTTAAGATGTATGCATGTGTACGGATATATACGAATGGGTATGTATGTATATGTGTACGTACACATATATATATGTGTATTATGCCTAAACATTGTTAAACGATTGAATCTTTAAAAACTCCACATAACAATTCTCTTTTACCCTCCGGATGAAAATGCCACTCTTGCTCAGGGGAAAAAACAAAAAACAAAAACAGTTCTGAGAACAACCACACCCCTTTTTGTAGCTATTTGCTAAAAACAGAAGTCGGAGCAGGATGTGGTGGCACACACCTTTAATCCCAGCACTCAGAGGAGGCAAAAGCAAGTAGATCTCTGATTTTGAGGCCAGCCTGGCCTAAAGACAGAGTTCCAGGCCAGGCAGGGCTATGGAGTTAGACTCCATCTCAAAAACAAACAAACAAAACCCAAAAAGAAAGTCAGGAATGTTAGTCAGGTCCATGCCATTTAATAAAACTCCTCCATGTTGGTTGAACTGTGATCTAGCTTCCAGTAATGACCAGCCAGGGAAGATGTTTGTGGGTCACCTAACATTCTTTGACTACTCACTGGTTATCCCTAGCAATGGCCAACTACAGGCCCAAAATGTAAACCAACTTCCTTCCCTGCACTCTCCCTTTCTAGCCTATAACTAGGCTTGTAAGTGGATGGTGGGTTCTGTTAGAGACCCCTTCTGCAGGTTTCCTCCCAAATAAAGGCTGCTTCTGTTTTAAGTCGCTCAGTCCCTTGTCTGTCTTTCCTTATTGTTGACCTTCCAGAGAGTCTCTGTACTAGCTGTTATAACTGCAAAAGGAAGCTGTGCTGGCTAGTTTTATGTCATCTTGACACAAGCTAGAGTCATCTAAAAGGAGGGAACTCAATTGAGAAAATGCCTCCATAAGATCCAACTGTAAGGCATTTTCTTTATTAGTGATTGAAGGGGAAGAACCCAGCCCATGGGCTGGTGATCCTGGGTTCTATAAGAAAACAGCTGAGTAATCCATGCGGCACATACCAGTAAGCAGTACACATCCATGGCCTCCGCCTCAGCTTCCTCCAGGTTCCTTCCCGTTTGAGTCCTGTCCTGACTTCCTCAGTGAGGAACAGTGATGTGGAAGTGTAAGCCAAATGAACCCTGTCCTCCCCAAGTTGCCTATTTGTCCTGGTGTTTCATTGCAGCAATAGAAACCCTAAGACAGAAGCTTTTTAATGAGGGCTGAGAACTGCACTAATCTATGGAGACAAAGATAAGTAGTTAGAGGGCAGTTTGGTACTGTTTAGGTTTAACAAAACAATAGTTGCAGGCACTTTCCTGGGGACTATAACCTACCCAGCCACCAGTTCTTGGCCCAGTTAGTAATGCCAGGCATGAGTTATATGTTGTGGGGTGGGCCTCAAATCTAATTAGAAACTTGTTGGTTATCCCCATAACATTTATACAGTTATTGTAACAATTGGTATATTTTGCAAGGCCAGTCATTATTGTAGATTGCAAGGTTCATAGCTGGACATGACTTTCAATGTCTTTTCTCTCATAGCAGACTGTGTAACACCTTCCAGGTCAATACTGGCTTGATTTTTCCTTTCTCCTGTGACTCAAGTATGTGATGTCTTTATCAGTAGGGTCTTATTATCAAGTAATCAAGAGCAATGGCTAATAATCTGTGTTATTTTGGGTGTTTATTGGGTGCCTTTGACCAACAATTCTAAGGGAGGTAACTCGCACCCAGCACTGGGCTTTTTATTTGATAGCTTACAGCATATAGAGGAAGCATTATCCCCCTGTGTATGGTAACAGCATTTAAACTATACACACACACACACACACACACACATACACATATATATATATATGGAAAGTTCTAAAATTGGCTTTTCAAAGAGCTTTAGTGTTAGTTATAATTCCTGTACTCTTTCTTCTTCTCTGACTTTCCTAGTTGGTATAAATAGAATAGCATTGGCCAAGTATGAGCAAATGTATCTGTAGTAAGATACAGAATCCTTTGGGTATATGCCCAGGAATCATATGGCTTACTCAGGGTTCTTTTTTTCTTTTTTGCGTGAGTTCTATAGATGGAACTAAGGTTCTCATGTTTGCACAGCAAGCAGCTTATTGACAGCTGTCTCCCAAGTCCTAAAGATATGCTGTAATATTTTGTGTGTTGTTGACCAGTATGCTTAATCTCAATGATTTGTGAGAAAATATTCAGATAAACCCAAAATGAGAGACATGCTATACAATAACTATTCCAAACTTTTGAAATACATAAGACATGAAGAATAAAGCCTAAGAAGATGGTCAAGGTGGAGCCATCTAAAGTGACGTGCCAATTAAACATAATGCATGATGCTGATATAGGTTTTAGAAGTACAAACAATATAAAACAATATTAGAGCTGGGCATAGTGGTACATACCTATAATCCCAGCACTTAGGAAGTAGAGACAGGATGATCAGGAGTACAAGGCCAGCCTTGGCTACATAGCGTGCTTGAGGCCAGCCTGAACTTCATGAAACCCTGTCTCAAAAGAATAAAAGATATTGAAAAAATTAGTGATATTAGTAAAAAATACAAATTAAATATTTCAATTAATTAAAACTTATTTATTTTGATAATTATATTTACTCCTAGGAACCCTAATAAATTATTGAGAAATAAAAGGACATAAGGTTTTTAAGTTATATTCAAATGGTCAAGAAAAATATATGTGTACTTATTTGTATATGATATAAGTATGGAAAGAGAGGGACAGAAAAAATATGATAAAGCAGAAGTGGTAAATTGTCTTAGTCAGTGTTCTGTTGCTGTGAAGAAACACCATGACCAAGGCAACTCTTATAAAGGAAAACATTTCATTGGGGCTTTCATACAGTTCAGAGGTTCAGTCCATTATCATCATGATGGGAAGCATGGCAGCATGCAGGCAGATATAGTGCTGGAGAAGTCTGCTTGTGTGCCACCATGCTTCCCACCATGATGATAACATACTATACCTCTGAACTGTAAGCAAACCCTAATTAAGAAGTATCTGAGTGTTCTACATCCAGATCCTCAAGTAGCAAGAAGAGAAAGTCACTGGGCCTGGAGTGCGCTTTTGAAGCCCCAAAGCCCATAACCAGTGACACACTTCCTCTAAAAAGGCCACACCTTCTCCAAGAAGGCTGCTCTCCTAATCCCTCTCAAGCAGTGCCACTCCCTAATGTCCACACATTCAAATAAATGAGCCTATGGGGGCCATTCTTATTGAAACCACCAGATAAATTTATCAGAGTGTGGTGCAACATATCTGAAGTACAAAAAAATTATAAAGTAGAGAGATTGTCACTAGTTTGAGTCAAGCCTGAACAACAAAGTGAGTCCCAGGCCAGCCTGAACTACAAAATAAGACTCTGTTTCCTAAAACAACAACAAAGAAGCAAACAAAGTGGTAAAATTCCAGGCCTTGCACCTCTAATCTGAGGGCCATGGAGGAAGAAGCAGGAGAATTATTGTAAGTTCAAGTCTAGCCTGATCTGCATAGCAAGTTCTAAGACAGCCAGAGCAATGTTTTCTACACTGTGATAGTTTGTGTTATTGCTGTGTAATAATCCTCTAGTACACTGTAAAGATTTGTCACTCCAAGTGGTCTAACAAAATGCTGATTGGCCAATAGCCAGGTAGGAAGTATAGACAGGGTGACAAAACTAAGGATGATGGGCAGGAGAAGTACGGAGTAAGAGAGTGGCAGGCAAACACAGAGAAGCAAGATGAGAATGTCGTACTGAGAAAAGGTGCCAACACACGTGGCTAAACATAGATAAGAATTATGGGTTAATTTAAGTGTAAGAGTTAGCTAGTAACAAGCCTGAGCTACCAGCCAAGCATTTATAATTCATATTCAGCCTCTGAGTTGGTTATTTGGGACTGAATGGTCCGACAGGAAACTTCTGTTGATAGAGAATCACCTGGGAAATGGGCTTCTAGGCATGCTTGTGGGGAATTATCTCAACTCCATTAATTGAAGTGAGAAGATCAGTCTACTGTGGGTAGAACCATTCCATGGCCTACATCCTGGATTATATAAGAGGAGGAAGGGAGTTGTACAGCAACTATGCATTCATTCATCCCTTTCTGTTTCCTGATTGTGGATGTGATGTGATCAGATGCTTTATCCACCTTGACTTCCCTGGAATTGTGAACAATATTATACCCTTTCTCCCTTATCTTTTTTTGTCACAACAGGAAAAAAAAATGACTAAGACACAGACATTAACTCACAAAAGCAAACATGGAGTAGGGGAGCAGGCAGTGAAATGTTAATAAGTAAGAAATTTAAGCAAATGGACAAAAGATGAATAGGAAATACTTGCATTATTCTTGCTACATTTCTATATATGTCTATAAATACCTCAACAAGAAAGTTGCTAAAATTATGTCTAATAATGTATCATTAAGTGCTCAGATGGGAACATATGTTGAGTTGGGAAAGATTTCAAATGTTTTTAAACTATAAATATATAAAGTATGTGTTTAAGGAAGTACCATATGATTTTCAATACTTATATGTATTGTGAATGTCTAAATTAAGTTAAAGACATCTATCTCCTCAAATATTTATTATTTCTTTGTGATTAAAACATTCATAATCTTTTGTACTAGCTTTTTTACATATATGGTACATAAATGTTCCTTATAGTTAGCCTACTGTATAACAGAACTCTAGAAGTTCTTGCTCTTATCAAACTAACCTAATACCCATTTATCAACCTCTCCCTATTATGTTTCACAGAATTTTAATGCAGGAATTGTTGCTAGGTAAACAATGGTCTCTGAAATGTTTGATCACATTGCAAATCTAACTCCCAATCCATTTACACATAAGTGTTAATAGTTAGGCCATCGATATGAGTGTTTATAATGTGCTAGGCTCTATTCCTAGGTTCTAAAATAAATTAACAAACTAATTTCTCACAGTAACATTCTAAGGTACCCTCTTGACATAAGAGAGATGATATGATTTTTCTAATTCTACAATAGAGAAATACAGGCTAAGATGTCTCAGGTGAGAGACAAAAAGTTGTACTGCAGAATGATTTGACCTACATGTATGTTCTTTATTTTTTGACACTTGAACAGATAATCTTCTGGAGGAGGAAGACTAAATTCCCTGAAAACAGTCCATGTCTACCTGGATTAGTCCTGAAATCCCAGATTCAATACATAGAAGTCTGAGATTTGGATCCAGAGTTAGACAGGGAGTTCTAAGGTACACTGGAATAATTCACACACATTCGTTGTTTCCTATTTATCCAAGTCAGACTGAAATATGGATAAACAGGATTTTTTTTCATGAAATGAAATGTGATAGAGAATAAGATTTTTATACTGAGTATATCAAGACAACATTCAGGACTAAGCAAAGTATAAGTAGAAACAGAGTCTGATGGCAAAATGTTTATGGGACTGTTTTCCCATTTTTCAAACAATTATACTCATTTTGTGGTGAGCACTCTATTGATACTTATTCTCTCCACTTTGAGCAATTGTAAGTTTGTACACCACCACCATCTACTGCACAAAGAAGCTTCTCTGATGCTGTGAGAAAGTGTCCTTAATCTGCGTAGAAAGACAACAGTTTTAGAGGGAAGGTTGAAACAATGTACATTAAGCAGAACAACAGTGGTAGATTCAGCCCTGGCGCCTGGGAGCTCCACAACCACGGATACTTGGTCAGACTTACAGTACCAGGCATGTGTTTCCTCCAGTGGCATGGGCCTTAAATCTAACCAGAAAGTAACTGGTGGTACCCATAACAATTTGCCACTATTGTACCCATAAGCAATCTTGCCACACTGGTAATTATTGCAGCTCACAAGGTTAACAACTGGGTAAGATTGACTTGTTGCCCTCAGCAGCTGACATAGCACCTTCCAGGACTATGAAAGCTGTCCAACAGAGAGGAAGCTTCCTGCTCAGTACCAACTTGATTTCTCCATGATCTGCGACCAAAGTATGTAGTGTCTTCGGCGATAGGGTTTTATGATCAAATTCAGGTGGGCAACCAAAAGCAGTGGCAGTAGCCTGTGTTAGTTTGGGGGTTTCTGGGACACCGCTGACCAACAACCTGAAGGAAAGTATGCCATACCTATCATTAGGTTTCTATTGTTTGTTTGTTGTTGTTTTGTTTTTGTTTTTGTTTTTTGTCAACCCATTGCTTCTGGGATGAGCATAATTCACTGTGTAAGGTAACTCAAATTAAACTTATATATCTTACAAAATAGTACATTTCTGTATGGCTTTTTCAAGCATTCTTAAGGTCGGTTATCCCGCCCCTCCCTCTGTTCTCTGTCCTACCCCCTTATCTCTCTCACCATTTAAACCCCCCTCACTGTTATTCCTTTCCCCCTTTCTGTCATCTTTATTCTGCTGTCCCACCTCTTAAGATCGTTCTTCCTCATTGCCAACTTTCTAGTTTCCTGCATTCTAGAGGTATTTCAAATTAAACCCACAAGTCTAAAAATTTAATCCACTTATGAGTGAGAACATGTAGTGTTTGTCTTTCTGGGTCTGGGTTACCTCACTGAGTATGTTTTCTAGCTCTATAAATGTACCTGGAAATTTCATAATTTCATTTTTCTGCACAGCTGAATACAATTCTACTGTATATAGATAATCATACTTTCATTATCCATGCATCAGATGGGCATCTAGGCTGTTTTTATTTTCTAGCTATTTCGAGTGGGGCAACTATGGACATGAATGAGCATGGATCTCTGTAGTAGGAAATAGAGTCCTTTGATTTTATGGTATACTTAGGTTATGTGCTAGATCTATTTCTAATTTTCTAGTTTTCTGAAGAACCTCCAGATTGATTTCCACAGTGGCTGCATGAATTTGCACTCCCACCGACAATGTATGAGGGTTCCCTCTTCCCTCGTCCACACCAGTTGTCCTTTGTCTTCTTAATCTTAGCCATTCTGAGTAGGGTAAGATGAAATCTCAAAGTAGTTTTAATTTTCATTTCCCTGATGGCTAAGACTGATGACATTTTTTAAAACATTACTTACCCACCAGCCTCTGCCTCTGGAGTGCTGGGATTAAAATCATGTACCACCAAAACCGGCTCTAAGATTTTCTTTCATTCTTTTTCACAAGTTGGAAACAAAGCTGGGTGGAATCTTGTGTGAGGTGACCACATTTTTTATTCCATTTCTTAATCTGTTTTTCTCCTTGAATACAGGACTTAGCTCCATTCCACTTCCTGGTGCTCTTTTCTCCTCAAATAGTTTTTTTCCTTGCTTAGCTTGCTCCTTTTCATTATATATCTTCATTAGAGTTAACACATTAGATATGCTAGGCTGTTTTGAGATTTCCTCTGCCAAGGGAATTAATCTAAATCTCTTCACTTTAGCCCCAGTCAGACTCTTAGGACAAGGGCAAAAAGCAGCCACACTCTTCACCAAAACATTGTAAAAATGATCTTTAGGCTACATATTAATATTCTTCTCCTCTAAAATCTCTTGAGTCAGCCCCTTACAGTTCATTAAACCATACTTAGCACCACTGTCTTCCATGCTCCTATTAGTATGGCCCATTAAAGTGTTCAACTGCTTTTCCAACCAAAAGTACCAAAGTCCATATTATTCAAACAAAATCATGGTCCAGCCTATCACAGCAATACCCCAGTCCTTGGTACCAACTTCTGTCTTAGTTAGGGTTTTAATTGCTGTGAAGAGATACCATGACCATGGCAACTCTTATAAAAGAAAACATTTAATTGGGACTGCCTTACAATTTCAGAAGTTTAGTCCATTATCATCATGGTGAGACATAGTGCATACAGGTAGATATGGTGCTTGAGAAGTAGTTGAGAGTCCTATATCTTGCATGCAACAGGAAGTAGTCTGAGACACTGGGTGGTATCTTGAGCATATATGAAACCTCAAAGTCATCTCAACAATGACACACTTCCTCCAACAAGACCACACCTACTACAACAAAGCCACACCTCCCAATAATGCCACTCCCTTTGGGGGCCATTTTCTTTCAAACCACCACAGGAGGTCTCTCCATTTTCTGATGCCTTCTTTGGTTTCTTCCTTCGGTGTTTTAAAATTTTTCATTATAAAGGCCTTTCTTTCACTTCCTTGATTAGGTTTATTCCAAGGTTTTCTTTAATTATATATATATATATATATATATATATATATATATATATATATATATATTCATTCCCAACTTTCCCAGTAACTGCTATTTCTGGGAAATTCTGTTAATTTTGTATTCCATTTAGTATGCAGCATCAGAAGGGATAGCTGTACTATTAAAGAAAGGGATTCATGTAATGTTCCTCTGATATGCCATCTCTTTTTCAAATGCCTAATGTGCAGAGAGGCTATTGTAAATAGAATTGCTTCTGGAATTTCTTTCTCAGTATGTTTTTTGGTATAGTAGAAGGCTACTGATTTTGATATGTCAATTTTATGATCTGCTACGTTGTTGAAAGTATTTATCAGCTCTGGGAGTTTCCTGGGTGGAGTTGTTGGGTTCTGTTGTGTGTAGAATGGGAACCATTGAAGAAAAGGGGGAGAAAATATTTTAATTGCCAGAGATCAGGAGGCCCTAAATGAAACAGTCTCTTGTGGACATGACTGAATAATTGTACTTATGAATTCACTGAAGCTGTGGTTAACCTACAAAAGACCTGCACAAGATCAAATCAATCAACATTTTATCATGAGTAGGGAGGGCCTCACAGGTACCACACCTAACTGAGGAGATATTGACAGTTAATGGCTTCTAGTTCTCTTTAAGGGTGTGGCCCCTAGTAGGTTCCCCATGCTCCATTCTCCAATGGATGGTCCAATATGGACAGCACAATTGGACTAGATGGGTTATTGTTTTTTAAAGAGAGGGTGTGATAAAGGTGAGGGGGTAGAGCTGGGATGAATGTGATCAAAATACAGTTGTTTGAAATTCTCTAAGAATTACTTTTAAGAAAGAAAGAATGAAAGAAAGAAAGAAAGAAAAAAAGAAAGAAAGAAAGATCAGTCATTCACCCAATCTCAGAAGAGGAAAACTGTTAGCCCTCTCCCAACCCACAGCTTAGAAACATAAAAGAATTACATGTTACACTTAAAGTTGATAAAGTAATGAAGTTAAAATTGAAAGAAAAAAATTACACCCAATGAATACATTGATTCTGTTTTTTCTCTTATACTGTAGTGTGCCAATATGTGATGCCTGAAACTTGCTGTAAATGAAATTGTAACTGAGATAACAAACCTATGTTGAGCATTTTCTTTCTGTACCATTTGAAGATAAGAATCATCTGTTATTTGATTCCTCATGATTTTCCCAGATTTTCATGTATGCTTTGTTTCTAAAAAAAGATTAAAAGCTATACAGTGATATATGTATATATATTTCCTGAAAAATTAAAGAGAGTAGATGCTGAATTCTCATAACCATAAAAATGACAACTGTTAGGTAATGCATTTGATATATCATGATGTTTACGCATTTCAGGATGTATAAATATTCTTAAACTTTTTCTGTATGATAAATCCATACAGTTTTATTGATTAAAAGCAAACTACTACAAACGGAGGTATAAATCAGCAAAGGAATTCTTTTCTAGCATGCACAAGGCCCCACGTTCCATTCCCAGCACTATAATAACAAAAGAACTCTGAGCTATATTTGTTCTTGCAAAGTTCATTGAAGGTCACAACTGTACTTGCTATCAGCTTCTGCAAAATACTCTTAGGGTATCACGAACACTTTACAGCTTTACAGTGTGTTTTCATAAGCTTTTAGTATAAACCACCTAAGAGAGAAGACTGATTTGTTTTCCATGAAAGGACAAAACAGGAAGTGATGAAAATAGGGACAATAGTTCTTCCTTTTGGAGAGGGGTCCTGTGTGCATTACTATCTATTGACATTTGTTTCTACAGAAGACAACATCAAGGATTCTGTTGGAGTATGGTAAGTCTATTTGGGTCCTTATGTATCCCTTCCTAGGACAATTAAGGGGATGTAGGCTTGAGTGATAGCATTTCATTCTGGTAGGAAAGATACAGCCCCAGCTGGAGCAGCTCCAGTCTGTAACTAGAGTTCAAATCTTGTCCACGATAAAGTATCAAAATTCCTATCTTCCTGGAAAACCCAGGGTTGTTTCCTGGATTACACTTGCCAAATATAATTTAGTAGTTAACAAGGGAGATATTTCTAGGAAAATATATTTGTAAGTCTCTGTGGTTCTTCACCATGATAGCCCTCAGAGGGAAAGCAAGCTTCCCATCTTTCCCAGTAACTGCTATTCCTGGGAAATTCTGTTAATTTTGTATTCCATTTAGTATGCAGCATCAGAAGGAACAGCTGTACTATTTAAAAAAAAGATCCCTGTAATGTTCCTCTGATATGTCATCTCTTTTTCAAATGCCTAATGTGATTACATGTCTGCCCATTTCTATTTTACAACATAATGCTTGGAGTTTACTTTTCATGCATTCTGATTTTATAAAAGTTTCTCAAATTTTCTTCATGCATATGAGTGTTTTGTCTGCATATATGTCTGTGTACCATGTATGTGACTGGTGCTCATGGAAGCCAAAAGAGAGCATCAGATCCCCTAGAACCAGAGTTACAAATGGTTGTGAACTGCCACATGGGTGCTGGCAATCTATCCAGTGATCTTGCTCAGGCTAGCCCTGAATTTTCTGTTCTTTTACCTTAGCCTCATGAATACTGGAATTCCAAGCAGGTCTCACTATGCTTGGCCCCACTTGGCCTCTTTGAAAAAGTTGTTGGAAAAGAGTAATCTCAGTGGTACACTAAGGAGCATATGAATAAAGCAAAAGTAACCCAGCAAGGCAGTTTCTTTCCCCTAAAAGGTGTATACCATGACCCAAACCAGGCTAGCAAATACACACACCCGAAATAGACGCTGTCTTTTATCACTAATTCAAGGGGGAACTTGGCTGTTCCTTATTAGCTGAGGTTCAGACCAACATTCTACTTCCAATAGGTTAATTTGGAATGCTGCCCTAAGTTCTGGGAATGTAGCAGGGCCTGTGTGTAAACAAAAGTATTACCAAGTGGAGGGATTAAACTTTTTAAATTCCTTAGCTGAAATGTTTTACAAAGTAAGGAGATTTGTAGAATATTGGTCCTTTTTGTTTTGTTTTTGCATTGGTTTGTTTTTGTATTGTTTTGTTTTTTGAGACAGGGTTTCTCTGTAAAACAGTCCTGGCCGTCCTGGAACTCACTCTGTAGACCAGGCTGGCCTCGAACTCACAGAGATCCACTTGCCTCTGCCTCCGGAGTGCTGGGATTAAAGGCGTGCACCACTGCTGCCTGGCTTTGTTTTTGTTTTTTAAACAGTATCTTACTATGTAGCTCTGGCTGGCCTGGAACTTGTCATGTAAACCAGGGTAGCCTCAACATGGTAGCCTCTGCCTTGTGAGTGCTGGGATTAAAGATGAGTGCCAACATGCCCTGCTGCTAGCCACCTCTAATAGGGAAAACAAAAACAACAGTTCTTACACTTGTATATGTGAAGGGGCCCCCAAATAGCTTGACCACGCAGCAGCCATGACAGGCTTAGGGGCCTAGATACAGCTTCTGTGACAGGCTTACTGGCAGGCAACACCCAGATCCAGGAAAAGCCTTAAGCTGATACCACCCAGGGATCCACCCAGGGATGGGGAAGTACCTGACATCCCAAACATTCCAACCATTAAATAAGGTGGCCAGATGTCCTTGAGTCTAGCTCACACCTGTTTTTGTTTTACAGATACCCCTAGACAATTGTCAGCCAATCAGGGTCCTGAACCCTGGAAATCCCCTCACCCCAAATTCTGCTATGATAAAAACTCTGCCCCACCTGAGCTCAGGGCTCTCTGCTCTCACCCCTGTGTTGGACAGAGGGACCAAGCTCTGGAGCTTGAAATAAAGGCTCTTTGCTTTTACATGTGGGATTCAGTCTCCCTGGTGGTCTTTTGGGGGTCCCTGTGATCTAGGCATAACAGTATAGTGGGAGTACATTTCACCTATATGGTCTCCAGTTTAGGTTTCAAGAGGGACAGTGAGGTTTGTCCTTATGGGTAAGAAGTTTATTCAAAGAGTTATTAATGCTATGAGAACACAAACAGAGCAGCATGGTGGGACTCTGAGGAGAGTTAGTCAGGGGCCGTGTCCCTTCTTATAGGTCTCAGAGAAAGCAGCCATGTTTCACAGCTGCCACCCTCTCTCTGATTCCTGGGTAGAAAGGGAAATCCAGGAAAAGGAATGTTCCATTTGGAGGATGTGGAGGACAAACACATCTGGTTGATGTGTGCCCTTTATTCTAGTAGCCCTCTTGTATGGTCTGAGTCTGTTGACCTGAGATGTGTGCACTTTCTTTGAAAAATAAGAATGGTGCCTGCCATTTTTCTGAAATCTGGACACTTGGGGAGTCTGTTGGATGGGGTTTCTATGTTCACAGACTGGCTATTGTTAGGGGTTGTCCATTCTTTACAGCAACTGTGGCTGTAAGAAAGGAGGTTCTGCAAGTGGGCGTGGCCTGAGCAGCACAACATTCTTGTTTATATTCTAACATTACCCATCTAACATCTATTGGAATTTCACACAGTGCAATACATTTACAATAGTAATTAACTCAACAATAATCAAGTCCCAACTATGTGCAAGATATTATTATATGCAATAAACACAACAGGAAATGAGAAAAGGAGATCCCTGAGCTCATAGAGCATTAATATTAAGAGTCAGGAAGTGATAAATAATCACACACGGGGGAAATGCAGAAATGGAAGTCAGATAGTAAGATCAAGTCTGAAAAGGCAAGGAAGAGGGTGCTTGGGATGAGATGTTCTTAAGACTTGACCAATGAAATGAAAGTGTCTGGTGCAAATTTGATTATGAGAATAATTGGTAGCTCTGTATTTTGGCTGGGGAAATTACCCTGAAGTGTTTTGATAGGTAAATGTAAACAAGATGCCCTCTTGAGAATGTTGGATGTGAGAATTATAGTTGATAAAAATGGAAAGGAAGGCTTGTAGATGGTGAAGTTAGGAATGGAATGAGTGGCAAGTTCACATAGTAATGTGAAGACATTTTAATTTTATTTTATTTTCACTGTGCTAGGGAATCATTAGAGGAATTTAAAAAACATAACATGGATTCATTTTCACTCCAAGACTATGAGAAACAGATGAAATTAACAATATATCTGATCAAAACTATTTTCTGAAATATTAAAATATTAAAAATCATTAGCTATTTCTATTTTGTTTTCTCTTGAATACATGGTGCAAAGGAAATGGTGCATGAAACTAGTTTGGTTTTTTCACCGATTTCCTCCAGTGGATATTAGGGTTCTATCTTTGGCTATTGTGAAAACTGTTTCTAGGAACATTGGTGTACAAATAAATCTGTGTAAACCTGTGATTTCAAGTTCAAGGAGCTTATTCTTGGATGTAGAAGTTTTGGATCACATGGTAAATTTTAAGGTTCAATGTTTGAAGAACTGCCATAGTACTTTCCACATTCATAATAGCACCATTCCCAGCAGCAATGACACAGTATTCTAACATTCTTATATTCATATGAAAACTTCAGATTGTCGTTGTCCCTCATATACTTTTCATTTTGTTTTATCATAGCAATCATAATGGCTGTGAAGTGGTATCTTATAACCATTATTTACACTTCCATAATCACTAATGATGTTTAGTATTTTTCACCTTTGATGCATCTTTAGATACATTTCTTAGATCCTCACAACTTAAGCTTTCATAGCCTCAGACCTTATATAAATTTTACACCTTTTTTCTATTCAATAATTCACCAGGAGACACAGGTGATTGATTACTGTCATTGTAAAGCCAGTTCCTTTAAATAAAGAAATAGTACAAAGGAAAATTGAAATCTATTTTGTGAGTGTATCTCTTTTCTGAGTCTAATAACAGACTACCCCAGGAGTCCTCCATGGTCATTGGGAAAGAGGTCTTAGGGAAGCATCAGTCTTAGGCTGCCAGGTCCAAAAGATCTGACAGACTTTCTCGTGGAGTAGGAACTTGGGGGTACCAGCCTACCTTGTCTGTGTAAAGCAGGACAATCAACTCCCAGTTTATACAACATATTATCAGCAGACCAGGCAAAAGCAGTTTCTTGCTCAAATGGCTATTTTGCCAAGAAGATAAACTCCATATTTTTATAGACTGTCTTCAATGCCCATCTTCCTCTTTGAAGTAAATTGGTGCTGCCAGGAGCAGACATGTCTCACTGTCCAGAAAGTCTAAGTTTTTAAAACATTTTAAATGCTATATTCTGTAGGTCTTTGAAGTGTTTGAAGATTACCTACCTAATTGAATTTTATATATATACCTAAAAAACTTAACTAACCTGACTATAAGTTTGACTATCATAGGAGACTAATTATTAATCTGTATTTCTTTCTTTTTTTTTTTTGGTCTGGGTGGATTTTTTTTCTTCCAAAACAAACTTCATTGCACCAACAAGGAAAAAAAGATTTTTCACAAACATGAAAGCATTTTATACTGTCATACATCAATGTTTGTACTAGCTTATACATATATACAGAAATTATTCACACATCTTAACCTTGCTATTTCCTCCTCTCAAACCAACATACTATTACCATGAAAGCAGCTTTTTAATTAATGGTATAAGAAATACAGCAAGGCACACTGTTTTTTTTCTCTTTTTCTTTTCTTTTTTTTTCTTCTTTCTTAAATTTTCAATTTTACATATCAGCCACGGATTCCCTTGTTCTGTATTTCTTGTATTTCTTAATTATACATACAATTTCAAATGAGCTGCACAAACACAATACCTTAAACAAGAGTAGAAATATACACACAGTATAACAAAACTAAATTTGTATAAATAAGCTAAAATTCATAGCAATGTAAAACATTTCAAACAAGTTGTTACTCTTTAAATGTAGATTCAATAATCTACCATTTCATCTTATCATATCTATAGTATCCCCTTTTCATTTTTAGAAAGAAATTGTATTTATAATTAGCCCCTTTTAAATAAAAATAAACATTTATAAACAATATTTTGAGAATTTGGGCATAGCTTCTCATACTACTTTCTACTGGTTGAGGGTGCTATCAATCTTACGGGAATCCTGAGAAAATTAAGAATTATGGTCAAGTCCTGACTGGAGGACTCTGTGAGACTGCATTGTCTTAGCCAGTTGCCTTGAAGCTGTTTTGGATGTTGGATCATCTGGGCCATGGTGTCATCGGAGACCTTTCAGGGGGTCTTGGTTGATTAAGCCATATTAGCCTGGAAGCAACCCACAGGTTCTCATCTTCTGTGGAAACAAAAGCAGAACCTCTTTTCCAAAGAAATGTATCCTTAGATATAAACTTTGATATAAACTGTGTGATATATATATATATATATATATATATATATATATAGGCTTAAATTAGCAGCCTTTATAATCAAATGTCTTTCTGCAGTTAAAAATCTCAAAGAAAATACAATCCAGACTCTGTGTGATTTCCATCTTTATGTGGCTAAACTTTTATATTATTCACATTGTCTCTTTAAAGACTTTATTTTTTAAACTATTTCTTTATATAATTGTTTATCCTCCTTTTCCTCTCTCTTCCAAGACTACATGCATTTTTACACATAATATAAACCATTTAGAGGTTTATTTCATCTGAATCTGCCTTATTGTGAATCTGTAATCCTTCTCTGACCAGGAGAGATTTTAAACTGATAAACTGTGTGTTTAGGACTGAAGCAGCAGCCTTGGTTGCTGACTCTACCCATTTCAGCTTTTCAACATGTCAGAAGTAATTCACCACCAGCTCTGGGAGCCATGTTGTCTGCTGACTCTAGGAGGCAGTGGGTCCATGCCTCCATCCAGCAGCGTGTATCCTAGAAACCTCTTTTTTTTCTGTACTAGCAAAAGCTAAAACCACCACACAGTGTGCTGTGTGGCTTTGAGACACCACTGTGTACTGCAGCTACTTAGCTTATGGTGGCTGGTGCCCAGCTTCATCTCACAGGCAGCTGTTGGGAGACGAGTCTCTATGCTGCTGCTGGCATGAGAGTGTAAGACTGGGAAGCCTAGTGTGGCTCCATTTCTGGGCATTCAGAATCTTTAAGCTTTTTTAGGTTTGTGTGGATCAATGCCCAACAGTGAGCACAAAATGTAGCTGGAAGTTTTCCTGTGTCCCACCTGGTCCTGTAGCCACTCAGACCCAAGTAAACACACAGGCTTATATCAATTACGAATTGTATGGCCATGGCCTATGGCTCAGTTTTTTTGCTAGCTAGCTCTTAAAACTAAACTCAGCCTGTTTCTATTAATCTATATGTCACCATGTGTTCTGCGGCTTTACCTGTGTGCCATTACATGCTGCTCCCTGGACGGCAGGATGGCGTCTCCTCCACCTCTGCCTCTCTTCTTTCTGTCTTTCTCCTGGATTTCCCACCTGCCTCTAAGCTGCCTCGCCATAGGCCAAACAGCTTTATCAACCAATGAGAGCACCACATATTCACAGCATACAGAAAGACATCCCACAGCAAGAGGCAGAGAACAGTGTAGCCATAAGGGACAAGGTAGAACAAGTAGGAACTCAACCCAAAGGAGGGTTCTAATAGTGCAGAAGCCACAGGGGCCTAGAGAAGCTGTGGGACTTAGGGATACTGGAAGCACATGGGCCCAGGAGGACACAAGGAGAGAGAGAACAGGTAGCTCTGAGAGAAAGGGGGCAAGGAAAGGGTTGCAGACCCAGGAGCATGCAAGCATCTCCTAGAGGGAGGTGAGGAAGTTCCAGGAAGGAGCTGAGGAGTCATGAGTGAGCAGAGGAGGTAAATGTCCTGGTCACAAGAATTTCAGTGTGGGGTGTCCCCAAGTGAACTGAGAGACTTGTCAGAGAGAAATGTCCCATATCATAGAGGAGAGGTGTAGCACGAATCTTAAAAGTCTTATTAATAAACAAACCCAGAGCCAGGTATTCGGGTGAATGCTGGAAGATCAGAGAAGCAGAACAAACCACAGCCACCTCACCTTGCCAATTCTTCAGCTGATCCTGTTTCCTCAGACTGGAAGCCTCATAAATCTCAGCTGAACTGCTGCTCAAAAGTCTAAAAGCTTAACTAGCTCTAGTTCCTGGTCCTCACGCCTTATATACCTTTCTGCTTTCTGCCATCACTTCCTGGTATTAAAGGCATGTATCACCATGCCTGGCTGTTTCCCGTGTGACCTTGAACTCACAGAGATCCAGATGGATCTCTGCCTCTGGAATGCTAGGATTAAAGGCGTGAGTGCCACCATTTTCTGGCCTCTATGTCTGTCTAGTGGCTGTTCTGTTCTCTGACTCCAGATAAATTTATTAGGGTGCACGATATATTGGGGAACACAATATCACCACAGAGAGGCATCCCTTTCCACATGATGGGGGGCTCAATAGGGTGAGAGGAAGTTTCTTCGCACACTGGTGTGGCTTTTGTAGTAAAAGTAGACAAAGCATGGAGCTCTGTAGCGACACTTATCCAGTAGGAGGGGAAAGACAATTGGTTAGAGCAGGTAGAGAAGAAAACAGCTGGAGAGGTGCAAGTGTCTTAGTAAGTAATAGATTTTCTCTACCTTGATAATAGGTTTCTCTGCTGATGCAGTAAGCCAGATCAAACTGAACTGAAAAAGTAAAAGAACAGGTTTATTTGAGCAAAGCAACTCCCAGGAGAGTCCTCCAGCCCCAGAGATGAGGCAGGAGAAGTCACATGCCTAAACTAAAGCAGGGAGCTTATATAGCCTGTAGGCAAGGGGTGATGATGTGTCCACCACAAGCTGGGTTTGTGCCTAAGTATAGTCCAAAGCTGAAATGCTTAGGCAGGGCTGCTGGCAACTTCAAGGGAGGAAGCTGTTGTAGCCACCAAGAATGCAGAACTGGGCTTTTTGGTGCCTTAGCTTTCTTCTGAGATTCTCTGAGTGGGTGGGGTTTGGAGAGACAGGAATGGAGCTTTCTGGATCAAGCAGGAGTGAGCTGGAGGTTCCAACCGAACAGTAAGTAGAATTGCCCACATACTGGGGCCCCAAAGGGTGTTGCAGGGAGTATGCTCATGCGGTGGGCAGCCCAAAAGGCCATAGCCAAGAGAGAGGACACTTAGTGAATAGGCGAGGAGAGATGGATGGTTAATTAAGGTTGAGGGAAGAAGCGGCTGAAGAGGTAGAATCTAGACTCAAATGTGGTGGATATCAAAAGCCAGCAGAATCAAATGATCCATACATACCTTCATAGAATCCATACATATCTTTGTAGAATCGGATCAGCAGCTTGCTTCAGAGCAGCAAATTCCTTGGGGAGGAAACTCATTTAAACTCCCGAGGTTTCAGCACCAGATGAATTAAAAAAAAAAAAAAAGAAAGAAAGAAAGAAAGAAGAAGGAAAGGAAAGGACAAGACTGCTCCTAGAAAGTTTATGTGGGAGAGCACAGTCAGAGGCAGGGGCATCTGGGAGAGTCCAGAGTGGAATTGAACAGACTGAGCTTGGCTTTGTGGAGAGAGAGAGGAAGGGAGAAGGGAGAGAGGGGAACCAGGTGCAGCAGCCAGGAGGCCAAAGGTACAAAAAGGGTAGATAACCAAAATATCTAGATTATGTAGGGAAGCGCCTCTTGGAGAAGGGCAACCCAGCCCTTGGGCTAGAGAGTTCAGGGTAGAAGGCAAGGTATGTGAGCCTGAGGGATGCTGGGAGAACCTGACAGCCAGGTCTAGCTTTGATATGTAAGGCACCTCAGCTGTTTGTTTGTCCCAGGTTTGAAACTTAACAACTGGAGGATTAGATCCAGAGGAATTGAGTGAGAAGATCTGCAGTCAGCCTACCAGCTTCCCTGGCAGGAGTGGCCTATGGGTTAGCAGGGAGTGCCTGCTGGAGTTGGGGGCTGGGATAAAGCAACAAGTGGGGGGAAGAAGGTTAGGAGGGGAAGGTCTGTGGGATTCACAGGAGATGTGATGGGGGAAGGAAGGCGGCATCAGTGTTCCCTTACAGAGTTAGGGATGTGACTGGGGATTGGATTTGGACGAGAGAGAGTGGTCTTTAGTTAGCTTACCTGTTTCTCTGGCTAGCTCAGCTGGTGTGTTGAGAGCTTACTACTAAATCCTTGGCTCAGTTTTTAATTAGGTTCTTTGATTTTTTATTAAATTGTAGAAGTTATTTATATTTCCTGGAGAGTGATCCTGGTATCAGAGTTAGGGTCATTGCCTCAGCCCTGGAAATTCTAACAAACTAGGATTATGAATCATTAATAGGCCAATTAAAGAGATAACTTAATAGTGAAAATCAGAAAAAGGACAGTCACTCAATGTGGGCACATTAGGAGCAGGGATAAAGAGATCCAGTGCTCTATCCCAAGTCTGTCTTCAGGACCCTGCCATGAGGTTTAGGTTTAAAGAGGGCAAGAAGTATACATAGGGAAGCACTCCTGATGAAGGTATGTTCTGCCTCCACCATCCCACTGCAGTCTGCCCTGGACGTGGTTTGACAAATGTCAAAACTGTGATAAATCTCTTTCGAGGACAGAAGCTCCTCCTCCAGCTGAAATCACACACCCGGCCCTTTCCTACTTCCCTATGAGATTCCTGGGGACACTCCATTTATCTGGGATGCACAGCATCAGAGTCTCAGAGCAGAAGAAGGGGACATAGGGGTCTCATTATAATATCTTCATTTCAGGAAGGGACATACGTGCCTCAGAGGAATATCTTTATTCCTGCCAAGAAGGTTATAATTTCCTATCGTATGCATTATTTATAAATGGTGATGCAAAATACAGCTAGTTCTCTCCTCAAAGGGAATATGAGATAGTTTATTCTGGAGCCAAATTTGAGTGACTATGGCCTAGGAAATGAGACACAGAGCTAGGTTACCCCAGGTTCCATGTTCCCATGTTGAAGCAGTTTCATGACTGTTCAGTTGGGAGTGCAAGACCCCACCTACAGAGTGTTTAAACTTGGGTCCCTAGACCTGCCATGTGATTTCTCCTCCTCCCTTTGCCGCCACGGCCTCACTTCTGCAGGCCTTGAGAGTCACCTGGGGGCACTTTGCTTAGTTGAACAGTTACCTTTCCCCTCTCCTGGACAAGACTTGATAATCATTTCTATTGTATGTGGTTTTATATTAGGTTAGAACTTTCTTATTTAGGCAAAAGGGGGAAATGTAATAGATCTCTGTTCTGCCTATGACCTTGAAGTACAGCCCCTAGAGATGTAGCAGGTAACTGTTCTACCTATAATCTTGAAGTACCAGCCCCTGGGGCGTGGCCTCGGGGCTACCCTTAAGACCTGAGAGGCCCTGAGAGGCTCTCTTCTCTCCCTCGTGGGCTTGGATGGTGTGGACTGACTCAGGCCGAAGAATAGCCTGGAACAGTACCTCAGCCTTCCAGGATCCTGCAATGATTCTCCTATTGTGTTTAGTGAGTTTTCTTTCCTAATAAATTCATTTTACCCTTTAAGCAGACTCCCATGCATTTCTCGTTATACCCGATCTTTTTGATTCAGCTTGATCTGGCTTATTGTGTCGGCGGAGAAACCTACCACCAGGGATACAAAAATACTTATCAATGACGTTTTATACTTGCAGAACAAAGAAAGCTATAAATCAAGGAAATTTTAAAATATATTGGTGGAAACAACAAAGAGTTAATTTTCAATGCTTAGCCTAAGATCATGTTACCAGAATTAGGGTTCATAGCCTGTGCCCCAACAAGCCAGGTTTGGACTTCTGTCCTCAACAAGCCCATTAAAGGAGTCACAATAATAATGAAAAACAAAAAAAGGAGATGTATTCAATGTGGCTACCTAGGGAGAAAGGATGGATATCCAGTGACTCCTCCTCAAGTACAGGTTGGTAGAGGTGCTGTGACCTGATCATAGGGCATAAACAGAAAGCAGTAGATATGTATAACTAAGCATATCGGCAAGGTGTGGCTCCTTGTCCACCTTTGCCTCAGCTCCAGGCCTCTCCAGCGAGGTGAGCTGCAGATCTTTCTCAAGGAGAACAGTTCCTACTCTGGATGCCCCTAGAGCTTCAGCCATTTCCTTTCCCAGCAGGAGATTCCTGGGGAAATTCTTATTTATTGGGGTCCATTCTTTCCCTAGTCTGATCATCAAAGAGGGAAGTACAGGCACCTCTTTAGAATATATACCTTCCCGCCAGACAGGACAGTTACAGTAAGGGCATCCCCCCCCCCCCGATTTTGGAGCTGTTGGCCATGCCAGAGAGAAGTCATGCTAAAGAGAGAACTCGTGCCCCTACCCTTTAGCTACCAGACTATTGTAACAGTGGAACCCGAAGAATTACTGTTCATTTCCCCAGCAATCTCAAGCTGGGGAAAAGGGTAGTCTAAAGTGAAGCCAAAGGAGGAACTTGCTTTTCAGGAAGACGTTACGACAGTTTCTATCACCATTAAATTAACAGCTGTATATTACTGGCTTTTGCTTCGACTTTTGTATAAAAACTGTAGTAGTACTACAGAAATGACAAGAGAGTGCTGGAGAGGTTAAGGCGGCTCTGAGGTTGAGAGAACTTGTTGTCCTTGCAGAGGACCTGGGTTTAGTCCCCATCACCCACATGGTGGCCCAGAAGCATCCGTAACTCCAGTTCTAGGGGATCCAGTGCTCTTTTCTAACTTCTGTGAGCACCAGGCATGCATGTAATGCACACTCATACATGCAGGCAAACACTCATTCACATGAATTAAATAAATCTTGAAAAATGTTTCTTTAAAGTAAAGAAAAATAATAGGAGAAAAATCATGATTTTTTTGTGTCCTTAATTTGGCCAAACTATAAATAATTAGATTTCTTTTATCAATTTCTCCTTCCTAATTTTCTTTAAGATGCAGGAAAACTATTTATGTAGTAGATTTATGAATCTAAGTTATCCCCAATAACAAGCATTGGTAAAGCCAGCCAGGAGGCAAACCTGTTACTGACTGAACCCTTCCAAAACCTCCCAGGCTTCTACCCCACCCCAACCACTATTGGGGTGGAATTCAAGAGAATTCCAAGCAGCTGAGTGTTTTGTCCTGATTCTTTGACCCTTTGGGTGTGAGTTGTCCTTGAATTGGTAAAGGAACGGCCCAGAAGAGTGAAAACGGTAGAGGAGATTCCAGAGAATCACATATAGAAGTCAGAAGCACCAGAAAGACTAGAAGCCCTTTGCTTACCTGGACCTCATTCAATCAAGGAAGCAGTCTCAAAAATACCTGCATTATAGGAACTTAAGAAAAGTCGGTACTGTGCAAATGACCCATAAATGTGACAGATATCCCAACCCACACCCACCACTCTCCTTTGCTCTCTTGGAGCCAGGCCCTAGGCCAGATTTGGCATACCTCCAAAACTCCTCTGTATCTCTCCTTTAATAAACTATTACCTTTCTTGTAACTATTCATGCTATTCATGGAAAAGAGGCATAAGAACCTGGAGACTCCAATAGCTTCCCTCCAGATTCAAATCCATACCTCTAACAAAGGACCTCTTACTTGTGAAGAGTACTCTAGATGCTCAGTTTTATGACGTTGAGAACTCCTGGTGAACTTTCTTAGTCTGGACCTGGGTTTGCTTTGCACCCTTGGCACCAGTTTGTAAAGAAGGTTTTTTTTTGAGACTCCTGTCATTTTGACGATTTGTTTGAGCCATTTACTGAATAGTTGTTGGGTTATGTAAACAACCTGGCAAGAATGAAGATACTCCTGTGTGCCTCTCCCTTTGGCTAGGAGACTTTTGAGATAGTACACCCAAAGGCATTGGAATTTCTCCAGCGATCTCACGCTGGAAGAAGGAAAAGTCTGGGATCTTGGTGTAGGACAGAGGGAACCTTGTCTCTTAGAAAGAATTTTGCAGCTTGTCAGACCACCTTGCAGGAGAAACCAGCCAAGGCTAAGATGATGGACAAGTGGGATCATGCTGTGATCAGGACTCCCTAGTTATGCGTAACTCTGACCCTCTGTTTAAACCAGGACCCTGAAGATTGTTTCAGGGAAATCATCACACACCCCTGTTCCTCCTTCCAGTGTGGCTGTGTCCTAATTAGGGTTATGATTGCTGTAATGAAATATCATGACCAAAGCAACTTGGGGAGGACAGGGTTTATTTGGCTTACACTTCCATATCATCGTTCATCATCAGAGGGCATCAAGAGAGGAACTCAAACAGGGTAGGAACTTGGAAGCAGGAGCTAATGTAGAGGTCATGGAGGAGGGCTGCTTACTAGCTTGCTCAGTCTGCTTTCTTATAGAACCCTGGACTGTCAGTCCAAGAATGGTAACCACCCACAGTACCACCCACAATGGGCTGGACCATCTCTCATCAATCACTAATTAAGAAAATGCTTAGCCAGGTGGTGGTGGCCCACGCCTTTAATCCCAGCACTCGGGAGGCAGAGGCAGGTGGATCTCTGTGAGTTCGAGGCCAGCCTGGTCTACAGAGCAAGTTCCAGGACAGGTTCCAAAGCTACACAGAGAAACCTTGTCTCACAAAAAAAGAAAGAAAGAAAGAAAGAAAGAAAGAAAGAAAGAAAGAAAGAAAGAAAGAAA
>CABHPH010144007.1:0-13617 GCA_902168325.1 Peromyscus nudipes | reverse complement strand
AAAGAAAGAAAGAAAGAAAGAAAGAAAGAAAGAAAGAAAGAAAGAAAAGAAAAGAAAAGAAAATGCTTTACAACCAGATCTTATGGAGACATTTTTCTCAATTGAGGTCTCCCCCACCCCCCACTTCAGATAACTAACTGTATCTTGTGTCAAGATGACATAAAACTATCCAGCACAGGCTTCACTGAATAAATATTTTTCTTCTTTTCACTATTAATTGTGTATTTAATTGGCCTATTGGGTGTTGGTGACTGAGCCTCACCTGTTAGAGCTGTGAGGGCCCAGTCTCTGACCTTGTCTTAGTTATGTTTCTAACAGACACAATGACCAAGGCAACTTATAAAAGAAAGACTTTAATTTGGGGCTCACAGTTCCAGAGGGTTAGAATCCATGACCATCATGGTGAGGAACATGACAGTAGGCAGGCAGGCAGGTAGGCATTATGCTGAAGCAGTAGCTGAGAGCTCACATCTTGATCCACAGGCATGAGGCAGAGAAAAAGAGCTAAGCGGAATGGCATAGGCTTTTAAAATCTCAAAGCCTGCTCCCAGTGACACACCTCCTAATCCTTCCCAAACAGTTTCATCAAACGAGGACTAAGCATCCAAAAAGATGAGCCTATGGGGTCCATTCTCACTCAGACCACCACAGACCTTGAATAGTTATGGGACAGGAAAGTTTTGATTTTTTTTCAGTGCTCACTATGTTTGTTTTTCTGTATAGCATGAAGAGTAAGAGTCTAAGAAAATGTGTCTGCTTACATTTGAATTTAGTAAAGTTTGTATATGTAAGTGTTATAGCTTTGGGGGAAAGGCTTCCCCACTCCACTGCAAGTGTTACAGCTCTACTCTGCGGGGTGAGGGGAGAGAGGTCTCCCCAATACAAGTGTTACAGCTCTGAAGGGAAAGGTATCCTGGCAGTTGGGAGCCAAGGAATATTGCAAAGTCAGACCACATAATAAACCTCACACAAGAGATTTATTGGGAAGGAAAAATCCAAGAGGGTGGCTGCCTCTAATCAGGTGAGAAGCAGCGGAGAACTGAGCAGAAGACAGGGTTTATATAGGACTTCTTGGGGTGGAGCTTTCTAGGGTAGGGATTGGTGGGTTTTCGAATCCAGAGCTTGACTGCCTTCATCTGGGGGGATGGGTCCAGCAGTTACAGCCCTTAGAGTGTTCTGTGAACAGAGCCTGGCTGGTGGAGGTCCTCAGAGGTGGGGCCTGGCTACTCACAAGTCTTGAGGGGCTTACAGTATAAGCATGAGAAATAGCAAGCCTCTGCCACTGTGGTGACCCCTAGGGAGAATTCCTGACTAGTTCTTTTGTAATTTAATAGTGAACTGAATTCATGGAACAGAGTTTCATGTATGTAATTTTGTGGGTTAGTCTGTGCCTATAGCAATTGGTTTCAAGGAGGCTAATGATTTGATGGCTGGAGCCAAACTCCTATTGATATTTAGCTATATGTGGGTCCCCTGGACTCTAAAGAATAAAGCCAAATGCTCCCTTCAGTCCATTCTGGGTAAGTTTAGGTCAGAACTTCTTTTTTTTTTTTTTTTTTTTTTGTTTAAACTGTTTGGCCTAGTGGCTCAGACTTCTAGCTATCTAGTTCTTACATCTTAAATTAATCCATTTCTATAAATCTATACCTTTCCACGTGGCTTGTGGCTTACTGGCATCTTCACATGCTGCTTGTCATGGCAACGGCTGGCAGTGTCTCCCTCCACCTTCCTGTTCTCTCAACTCTCCTCTCTGTTAGTCCCGCCTATACTTCCTGCCTGGCCACTGGCCAATCAGTGTTTTATTTATTGACCAATCAGAGCAATTTGACATACAGACCATCCCACAGCACAGTGCAGGTGTTTTAGGTTTCCTATGTATTTCTGATGATGAAATTTTATATTTCAATTGCAAGGCATTTTTCCTATTGTATGAAAAATATTTTGAGTAACTGTACTCATATCTTCTAGTTTGTTTTGCATCACAAATGTCTTTTGATGGTGATCAAAATATTTATATATGATAACAGGTATCAATAAAAACAAGGAATTGATACACAGACATTTCCTGCTTTTACCTCTTTAATGCTGAGAAAATGTTTACTCAATCTAAGAGCCTAATACTGATCCTCTTTTTTCCCTCCTCAGTAAATAAACACAAGTTTAAATTAAATTGTACTACTCATTTTAGCTGACAATGTTTACTATCATACACACACACACACACACACACACACACACACACACTCAACTAGAAATAACTTTAATGGTTCTCCTAGACATGTATCCTCTACATATTCTTTCCAAATGGTCATTGTTTCTTTCTACCACTCTTCCCATGCTCTATCATTCTCTCCAAGATGTCCTCTCTCCAGGAAGGGTTAATTTACTGCTGAAAAAAATGTATCCTTTTTTTGTTTCACTCAAAGTTTAGTTTCTAAACTAGGTAGTTCCTTGGGAGACCAGAAAGAAACCCCTTTTAATAACAGGTCAGAACTTCTTAAACCTTTTCCAGTTGCCTAAAAGTTTTGATGTGACCGTGGGTATATAGGTATAGAAAATAAGTAAACAGGGCCAGTAAGCTGCCTCAGACAGTAGAGGCACTTGTGTATAAGCCTGAGGGCCTGCGTTTGATCATCTGGACTCCTCAAGGTGGCAGGAGAGAACCAACTGTACATGTCAGCACAGACACAGACACAGACACACACACATAGAGACCCATAGACACACACATAGACACACACACACACACATAGACACACAGACACAGACAGACACAGACACACACAGACACAGACACACACACACACACACACACACACACACGGAGACACATAGACACACACAGAGATACAGAGAGGGGGAGGGAGGGAGGGAGAGGGAGAGAAAGCTAATATTTTCTATTTAAAATGTTTTCATATATTTTGGTCATGTTTTCCCCCTTCCTCAACTTCTTCCAGATCCTCCCCACCTCCCTACCCACACAACACTCTCCCTCTCTCTCTCTCTCTCTCTCTCTCTCTCTCTCTCTCTCTCTCTCTCTCTCTCTCTCTCTCTCCACCCCGAATAATGGAGTCTGGTCTGTGTTGGCCAACTACTTCTGGGCATGGGACCTACCCTGGACTGTGGTTGATATACCCAGTGAGAGTCCACTGAAGAAAACTGATTTTCCTTTCCCAGCAGGTATCAATTTCAAATACCTTCTTGGTTAAGGGTAGGACTTTGTGCCTACCTCCCCCTCTCAGTGCTGGAATTTTGCTGGTTTGAACCCATGCAGATCCTGTGCATGCTGTCCCAATCTTTCTGAGTTTGTATGTGTATCAGTTCTGTTTTGTCTGGAAGACTCCATTTTCTTGGAGTCATCCATCACTTCTGGTTTTTACACTCTTTCTGCCTCCTCCTCTTCTGTATAGATCCATCCCTGATCCTTGGGGGGAAGGGTTTGATGGAGACCTCCTATTTAGGACTGAGTTCTTCGAAGCCTCTCACTCTCTGCACACTGTCCCAGTTGTGGATCTCTGTGTTAATTACCATCTCCCGCAAGAAGAATCTTCCATGATGAGGGTTAAGTGATATACTGATCTGTGAGTATAACAATATGTCACTAGGAGTTATTTTATCGCTATATTTCTTCAGCAGAATTGTCCTAGTAAGTTTTTCCCTTATGCCCATGACCTATCAAGTCACATATTCTTGGCCAATTTAGCAGTGTCAGGTATAAGTTCCGTTTCATGGGGTGGGCCATAAATCTAATTTTAAAAGGTGGTTGGTTGATCCTTTAACATTTATGCCATTATTATACCAGTATCTTATAAGGAGTTCACTGTTGTAGGCTGCAGAGTTTGTAGCTGGGTTATACTGATGATTACTTTTCTCACCTAGTAGCATGCAAATGATAATGCATGCTGGCAAAGATGCAGGGGAAGGGGAACACTTAGTCATTGCTGGTGGGAGTGTAAACTGGTACAACTACTGTGGAGACCAGTGTGGAGGTTCCTCAAAAAGCTGAAAATCGATCTACCTCAAGATCCAACTTGGGCATATACTCAAAGGACTCTGCATCTCACTACAGAGATATTTGTTCATCTGTGTTCATTTCTGTTCTATTCATAACCCCAAATTGGAAATAGCCTAGATGTCCATCAACTGATGAATGGATAATGAAAATGTGGTACAATGGAATATTATTCAGCTTTTATGAAAATAAAATTATGAAATTTGCAAGTGAATGGATGAAGCCAGAAAAGTCATCCTGTGACATGGCCCAGACCCCAAAAGTCAAATATTGCATGTTTTCTCTTATATGTGGAGCTTTAAGTGCTACAATCTGAATAACTGCAGAGGTTAGGTCCACAGGAAGGGATCAGTAGTAGGAGAGGCTCGCCCAAGAAAGAGGAAATAGAGTACAGTGCTGTGAAGTGACAAGGAGACACTAGACTAGGAGGATGGAATGGGGAGGAGATGGGAGAGAAGGGGAGGAGGGAGCATGGAGAGGGCCAATGAACACTAAAGGCCCTTTGAGAGGCTAACTGGAAACCTACTTGTTGTTGATTGCTCTTCACTCTTTTACTCTTTTGAGGGCCTGCCACCCAGATCCCAAATAAATACACATGGAGGCTTATTCTTTCTTTTGAATGCCTGGCCTTAGTTTCACTTATTTCTAGCCCCTTTTCTCTTTAAAAAAATAACTTTATTTTATACACATTGGTGTGAGGGTGTGGGATCCTCCAGAACTGGAGTCACAGAGAGTTGTGAGCTGTCATGTGGGTGCTGGGAATTGAACCTGGGTTCTCTGGACGAACAACCAGTGCTCTTAACCAGCTTTTCTTAACTTAAATTACCTCATCTACCTTTTGCCTCTGGGCTTTTACCTTTCTCTATATCTTTTCTTTCCTTCTTATTCTGTGTCTGGCTGTGTGACTGGGTGGCTGGCCCCTAGAGTCCTCCTCCATCTCTCTCTCCTAGATCTCCCTCTCCACAGATTTCTCCTCCTATTTATTCTCTTTGCCTGCCAGCCCCGCCTATCCTTTCTCCTGCCTTGCTATTGGTCATTCTACTCTTTATTAGACCAATCAGGTGTATTAGACAGGCAAAGTAACACAGCTTCATAGAGTTAGACAAATGCAACATAAAAGAATGCAACACATCGTTGCATCATTAAACAAATGTTTCACAGCATAAACAAATGTAACACATCTTTAATATTCTACAACACCTACTGTTGTAGAAGCTTCTTAAAATATACACTTACATGAGGCCGGTGGTGGTGGTGGTGGTGGTGGCGCATGCCTTTAATCCCAGTACTCAGGAGGCACAGCCACATGGATCTCTGCGAGTTTGAGGCCAATCTGGTCTACAGAGCGAGATCCAGGACAGGCACCAAAACTACATGGAGAAATCCTGTCTCAAAAAGAAAAAAAAAAATATATATATATTTGATATTCATATATATATGAATGAAATTTAAATGGAATCACCATACAAGTGAGACAATGCCCCACCTAGACATCTTATGCCACCAATTAAAATCTCTAGTGCCAGGAATGGGTTACATCTTATTCATCTTATTGAGTTGTTGGCCATCGAGGTCCCATAGACTCCCCCAAACATCACAGGCTATTGCTTGGTTGCTCTCTACAATCTGATGGTAAGGCCCTATTGATGAAGACAGCACTTACATATGTCATCAAACATGGAGAACTGGAGCTGGTACTCAATTAGAAGATTCACCCCTACTGACTAAATAAATTAGTTTAAAAAAAACTTTAAAAAATTAAGTATACAAGACATTTACAGATAATAAATCACAAAGAAATTTATTAAAGATGAAAAGTAATTGGTACGATGTATTAGTTATTGTGGTAGTCTGCGTGTAATTGTCCCTCATAAGGCCATAGGGAATGGCACTATTAGGAGGTGTGGCTTTGTTGGAGTGAGTATGACCTGGTTATAGCAAGTGTGTCACTGTGGGGACAGACTTTGAGGTTTCCGATGCTCAGGATACCGCCCAGTGTCTCAGTCAACTTCCTGATGCCTTCTGATCAAGATATAGCCAGCACCGTGTCTGCCTGCATGCCACCATGCTCCCTGCCATGATGATAACGGACTGAACCTCTGAAACTGTGAGTGAGCCACCCCGATGAAATGCTTTCCTTATAAGAGTTGCCGTGGTCATGGTGTCTCTTCACAGCAATAGAACACTGACTAAGACACTTACTTTTCTGTTGCTGTCATAAAACACAATGGCCAAAAGCAACTTAAGGAAGAGTTGATTTTAGCAGAGGCAGCATCAAAGGAAGAGGCTGGAGTAGGAAGCTGAGAAATCACATTTTCAACCACAAACACAAAACATACAGAGCAAACTCTAAGTGGGGTGCAGTTATAAACTCTCAAAGCCTACTCCCAGTGAAGTCCTTCCTCCAGCAAGTCTACCCCTACTCCCCAAATGGCATTATCAACTGAAGACCAATTGTTCAAATATATGAGTCTATACAGGGCAACACACGGAGTTGGATACGCTTGTTAATTTTTACATAAATAATTAGTAGGACCTGGGAAGATGACTTGGGGGTAAAGTGATTGGTGTCCAGGAATAAAGATCTGAGTTTGGATCTCAAACTCATATGTAAAAGCTAGGTGTGGTACCACACATACCTCTAATCCCCATGGTGGGGACCAGAGGTGGAGACAGATGGATCCCAGGGCCTTTCTAGCCAGCCAGTGCAGGCCAAATGACAAGCTTCAAGCTCAATGAAATAATTATGTCTCAAAAAAATTAAGGGGGGAGCTGGTAAAGGAAGACACCCAAGACATCATAGCATCCATGAAGACATTCTGGCATCCACATGTGCATGCATAGGTTAATGCACCCACACTCATGCATATTTTCAACATATATGCAGAATCAGCAATGCATTTTAGTGGGGATTTTTTAGTATGCTTTATATCATTCTTCTCTCCCATTTCTGCTTTTTACTGCCTGCCTTTGTGATTAGTTGTTTTTTTTAATAATGACATGTTTTTATTACCTCCTCATTTCCTTTTGTTTGTGTTCTATGTTTTATTTGTGCTTATCATGGAGATGACCTAAAAGATTTTAAATATAGAAAATCTTTAAAACTGATAAGCACCACTTAAAGTAGAAATTTGTTATACCTCAAGAACTTTCCTCCTGTGTTGGAGCCCTTGTGATTTCTCACATTCATATGCAGTGGCTTTGGATTATGACATAAAATCTTCCTCAGTAATCTGTTCATTCATATTTTCTGCAAAGTATGAGAAAGAAATGGTCTCACTATTTCTGAAATGGGCAATTAAAATTTGAAACTACTGCCTTAGTGACCAGCTCAGCAAAATGATAACAGTCTGCCGCTAGGATTGAAAACTTTCGGAGTGTACTGCTACAACCCTGATCAGAACCAAAGTTATTTTTGTTGAGTCCACACTATGTGTAATCTTGGAGGAATAAAATTTTTTATTGGGGCTGGAGAGATGGCTCAGAGGTTAAGAGCACTGACTATTCTTCCAGTGGTCCTGAGTTCAATTCCCAGCAACCACATGGTGGCTAATAACCATCTGTAATGAGATCTGGTGCCCTCTTCTGTCCTGCAAGCATACATGTAGGCAGAATACTGTATACTTAATAAATAAAATTAATAAAAAAAGAGTCTACATTTAAAAAAAATTTTTATTTTGGGGTGGATTTTTTAAAAAGAAATTTTGGGGATGGAACCAGGGGATGGAACCCTGGGTCTTTTGCATGCTACAAATAAGTTCTACCATGGGGCCCGTTCTCCACTGAGCATCTATCCATCCTTGCTGTTTTAATGTTAGCTATCTGTATGCTTAATTAATTATTTCTGCAGAGGTATTTTATAGCTGGAAGTTTTCCTGTGTCCCGCCCAGCTGTGAAGTCCCTCAGCTGCTTATAAAATAATCATTCAGAGGCTTAATTTTAATTACCAATTGCATGGCCTATAGCAGTTCTGCTAGCTAGCTCTTATAACTTAAATTACCCCATTTCATGTTTTGCCACGTGTTCCGTGTGGCTTTACTGGTCTGCTAGCATCTTGCTTCTCATGGCAGCAGCAGGCATCTCTTCCTCTCCCTCCTTTCTTCTTCGTCTATCTGCTTGGATTTCCTGCCTGCCTCTAAGTTTCCTTGCCATAGGCCAAAGCAGTTTATTAATTAACCAAAGGGAACAACATATATTCACAGCATACAGAAAGACATCCCCTAGCAGTATTTGTTAATTTTTTTCTGTTAGTCTGAGATATACATACTGTTCAAGTATATATTGGGTAGTTTTATAGCATGGCATTTGCTTATTCAGTTAGCAATTATGAAGCACATGTGTGTTCAATATTGTTCTAGGTAGGTAAGATTCCAGTATTAATTAAATTAAGTAATTGCTCATCAGTCTTACTGTGATAGGAGTAGCAAGTGAAAAAGTCAGTTTGCAGAAGACTGGAAACCCTTCTTTCCCTGGCCCCACCCAAGGAACAAGTCCTCAAAGTAAAAACAAGGAGGGCAAGAAGAGTATAAAGGACTATACACCACATGGTCGGCGGCTTTGGGGGCTCTTTCCTCAACTGACCAGCCTAATTCCATTCTTGGGAGGGTCTTTCTTTTCCTTAATAAGCTGTCTATTTCTATTCCATATCTAACTTAAGAGGCATGCATGACCTTTTCTCCATTTCCCCTTCTGGCAGCTGCCAGGATTTTCACCCCAACTGTACTGGATTTTTGTCTTAAATTCTAACAAAATTGTCCTGGAGCTTTTTTTAAATGCATTTCTAAATTCTGTTATTAATGATAATAAGAACCCTCAAAGGAAACCTCAGTTTCCTCGGTAGTATTAGAATCTGTAGGAAGAGCCCGCCACATAAATACATACGTTATAATCTGCTGTTAAAGGCATGGGTAAAAAATCTTCCCCCCTATGCATTCTCTGGTTTCCAAGTAATGGTGAAGGCTCTTTGTTTCAATTTTTTTAGACAACTCTGTCCTTCTTCACTCAGATAACTGGTTCTTTGGATGCATGCCAGTCACCTGCTCCAGGAAGCTGTAGAATCCTCTCCCTGTTACTGGTTCAAGGTTTTCTTTTCGGTACTTTGTTTGTACTTTGAGACAGGATCCCTGTGTGTAGCCCTGGTAGTTCTCATACTCATATAGAGACCTGTTTGCCTCTGCTTCCCAAAATGGCATGGGCCACCACGCCCTACCCTCTTCTCGGTTCTTATCTTCTGGAAGTAAAAAATCAGCTGAGAGACACAGACAGCTTAAGTTTATTTAGAAAAGCAAAATATATACTCTAGAGAGATTGGAGTAGACAGACACAAAGCTAGTAGTCCTTTGGACTCAGAGTGGTAGATTTTAAATGACTGTTTATGAGGTGGGTGGCATATTCATGGAGGTGTGGTGACCTTTTGCCCCTTCCCAACTTTTGATGAGCAAGCTTTCCTTTTAAGGCTGTTTCTTTCCATGATATTCTTGTAAGGCCCACAAGGAGGGATTTGAATGCAAATGATACTCTCAGGAAGCCAAGTCCTTTGAGGATGCAGACCCTTCATTGGTATGCATGTGGAGCCTCTGGGAAGTGCCTGGTGCCTTAGCTTCTGCCACAGCAAGAGGAACCAACCTAATTATTGCTTCAAGAATGTGTAGTCACCGGAGACACGGCAGCAGTTAGGACACAGCTACAGTTCTCCATCCTTCCCTCACATCTAACTCCTTGAGTATCCAGTTTTAAGGGGATCTTGGATTTCACCTAAAATAAAAACACATATAACGATTTATTGTAGTTTCTTGGGCTATTTTACACCACTTCCAGTAGGCAGTGAGCTCTGAGGCACAGTGTTTCTCTATTATACTTCTTTCCTCAGTATACCTTTGGATAGTACCTGACAGAATGTGTAAGAAAAGACACTGTCGTGGGGAGACTGTTCAGTTGGTAGGATAGAAAACTAAATATAACCGATGAAATCTACTGGTATCCTCTAATGTTGGATAAGGTCCAGATAAAGTTTTTGGATATTTACTTAACAAACCATAATTTTGAAGTTTTTTTGAGATATAAATGACAGACAATAAAATACACATTTAATTTTTTAGTTTCAGAGTTTTTAATGTACTTTTTAAATTTTTCACCAGTTAAGTTATTATGAATAAATCCATTCAGTTTTTAAATACGGACCTACATAATATTCATAGTTCATAGTTCAGCACATTATATTATTGACAAGCTTGTCCTTTGCATTTAAATTCTTAATGACTATATAAATATTTGAGGTATCTGGGTGTGGTGCCATGCACCTTTGATCCCAGCACTCAGGAGGCAGAGGCAGGCGGATTTCTAAGCTCAAGGCCAGCCTGGTCTACAGAGCGAGTTCTAGGACAGGCAGGGCTGTGACACAGAGAAACCCTGACTTGAAAAACAAAAATAAATAAATAGATAAATAAAATAGATAAATAAAAATTTGAGGTATAATGGATTCTCAAATTAGTGGGTTTTTTTCCTTTGCGTTTTGTAAATTCTTAAATTTGAAAGTTGTGAGAAAAATAATCAAAATGAGTAATAAACATATAAACTAACTAGCACCAAGGATTTAACTCATGCCCTTTGTAATCTGTCCCCCAAAAGATCATCAAGCGATGGAGTTGAGATACAGACCTATGTGGATGTCTATCTTGTCATCTGGAAGTTATTTGGTCACAGGGACAAGTGTAACAACAGCTTGGGGTACATAATAGCAGAACTTATGTTCAAAAATTTTGGATGTTTTAAAGGAGACCAGAGTCAGTACTGGGTAACCTGTGATGTCAGGAGGACCCTAGTGGAGAGCTTCTGGAGATGTAAGAGAACATTAGAGGGAAATGCTTAGCAAATTAGGTCCACGACAAAGGGGAAAGAGTCAGGACGAGTGTAGTCGAAGTGTGGACCAAACTACCCATTTTCCAGTCGGTAATGAATGTGAATCTAGTAGTCTGGTTTTTCATCTGCTCTTTGTTGAATACCAGCTTTGAATCTGTATACTCATAGTTTCTTTTAAAGTCTTCATCAGGGAAGACTTATCTTTGTTCTTTAACTGACTTGTTTATTAAACTATTTCTTTATATGTTAATATTATGATGAAACTTATGTTTTAGTTTGTTATCTGATATTTTACCATTTATCCCTCTCCTTTTGCCCAAATTATAAAACTGTGGCCAACAACTGCCCTTTCTTTTTTAACACTTTCATTTATTTTATGGCATATTATTTTCTTTTGAGACTGGCCTGAACATCATCACCTTGCCCCAGCCTCACAGGTGATGGGATTACAGGCATTCACTGCCATGGCTGGCAGTGGGAGCCCTTTTCTTTTAAATTATTTGTTTCATTCATTTTAGGTTATATAATTTGAGTTTGAGACTGGCCTGGACATCACCACCTTGCCCCAGCCTCACAGGCGTGGGATTAGAGGAATCACTGCCATGGCTGGCAGTGGTGACCCTTTCAGTCAGGTCTCAGTGCATTTTGATACGATTTGGGTTTGTATTTCATGAAATCCTGTGCTTTTCCACTTACCTTTCACATTTCCACCTTCCTTGGGTTCTAGTCTCTTACATATATTCTAGTTCCTTGAACCAGCCAGTTCATCATACATCTCTATTTCTTTTTATTGTAAGGTGGCATTAATAACCAATCGCTGAGCTTGCTAGTCTTCATTTGTGGAAAGAACACAGGAGTGTGCATGGGGTATGGGCATGGTACTACAAATTTTATTGAAAGTTCTCCTTAATATTTATAAGAAGCGTAAGATGTATTGAAGCCTATTTCCCTGAAATTATTGCATTGCTTTATGGAAAATTTGGCCTCTGATGCTTTATTATCCATACCACTGCCTATTATAAAAATTCTTCCTCCGCATTTACCATGCTTTTAGTTTCTCAGTTCCTGTGAAAGATTCAAAGGTGTCAGTTTGCTAAAATTCTTCTTGGTGGGCAAAAACTTAGTTCATGATCACATAATGCATAATAAGTTCAGCTTTTGTCTTTATCCTTACTTCTTTATATCTAAAGTTACTTAAACCATAAGTTTCTCATAACATTCAATAAAAATTTCACATACATATATGGATAGTTGGGTGGGGTGTGCGTGTATGTTTATGTGCATACATGTGTTTACAACAATTTGTATTCCATCTCCATATCCCTGATATTAATGATATCTTAAAACTGGTTTAAAATGTCTTTTACATTGCTTCTGTTCTATTTGTTAATTTTTTTGTATCTAAGAATGAATTCTCTTTGAAATTGTTTCTTGTTGCCTTGAGATACTTGAATCCGACTATGTTTGGATACAGCATATTCTCTAAGTACTAAGCAGAGTGAGAGGACTGCCAGTGATCTTCAGAATCTCTGCCTGGTTCCTCATCAGATGCTTCCTTGGTTTACCAATAACTGGCAGAGGAGAGTGGAGCCCTCCTTTACCACTGTGAACTTCTCCATGCCACTCGGCAAGATTGGTCTTACATGTTTTGACACTGTCACTGGGGCACATTTGTTTGAGAATATGATGTTCTTTTGGAGAATTGACCCTTTTGTGACTTTGTAATGTTTATCTTTCCTACTGGCCATTTCTTGATCTGACATCTGCTTCATTTGAAATTAATGCACCTACTGCAACTTTCTTTGGAGTGAGCCTTTCTTAAATCTCTTTTTTAAACAACAAAAACAACAACACTCATTGTGTTGAATATGAATGCCTTGCATACCAATTATAACTTGTTTTCATAATCCATCCTGAACGCTAGTGGTTTATTGGGAGTACCTATATCGTACCCACTTTAAAGATGTTTTTATAATCTGATCTGTGTGACCCATAGTCACCAGCAAATGTTTTCTTCTCACTCCATGTTTTCTTTGTTTCTGATTACACCAATTTGACCTTTTGATTATACCAATTTTTTATCTTGTTTTTACATTTCTTTATGTTATGTTATGTTTGAGTGTTTTAAACTCATGTATATCCTGTATGTTCTGGAATTGGAATTATGGATGGTTGTAAACCACCATGGGGATGCTGGAAATTGAACCCAAGTCCTTTGGAAGAACAGAGCTTTTAACTACTGACGATCTCTCTAGCCCATGATCTTCTGATCTTAATTGAACATTTTATGTGATTCCATTAGTGTCATTCTTAGAATATTGGTTGTGCTATTTTAAAATAGCTTTTTTGTGATTTTCCCTAGACTTTCTGTGGTAGTTTGAATTAGAATGGTTCCCATAGACTCATATGTTTAAATGTTTCAATCTGAGTTAGTGGAACTGTTTGAGAAGGATTAGGATATGTGACTTTATTAAAACATGTATCCCTGTTGGACGATGTGTCACTGGAGTGGGCTATGAAGTTGATAAAGCCCACAACATGCGATGTCTCTGTGTCTCTGTCTCTTTGTGTGTTTTTCCTCTCTGTCTCTGCCACCTTCAACCTGAAGATTAAGATGTAAGGCTCTCTCCTCCAGAACCATGCCTGCCTGCCTGCCACCATGATCTCAACCATGATTGCAAGAATATTGGACTAAGCCTCTGAAAGTGTAAGCAAGCCCCAGATTGAATATCTTCTCTTAGGAGGAA
>CABHPH010144006.1:2378-32779 GCA_902168325.1 Peromyscus nudipes | reverse complement strand
GGGGGGCTGGTGGCCTCTGGCAGGAAGTAGCACATTTGCTGGAACTGTAGGTGACGTCAGACTGGAAATCTAGGGTTATTTCTGGGTGGAAAAAGAATACGCGCCTTGGTACTCTTTTTGGGTTCTGGCTCCTGCACTCTTTCAGTCCCGCTTCTCCCAGGGCCAGCCTTCTGGACCTGGAGGGGCCGGTGCGCATGTTACCACAGTCCCTTTGCTCTGGCACGCAGTGCGAGGGGACTGAAATTCAGCCCCTGCTTTCCGGGAATTAGCCAGGAAGGGAGCTGGTGGACAGTTTCAAGTACAGAGGTGCAAGTTCATTGTGTATGGCTTGGAGTGGAAAGGAAAAGCAGGGTAGCACGTCGGGGTGAGGGGTGCTTATCTTGAGGCCACAGACCCTCCTGGGCATCTGTACCCTCTTCGTTTGGGGAAGAGGACCCGAAGATCTGGACAGCCAAGGACAGAGTGGGATCTACCTGCCCAGATACAAGACTGTCCTCCAAGTATAATGGCCATTATCATCTTCAGTGTGGTATAGTGAATAAATATCCCCCAATAAAACTTATCTGGGGATCAGAGGACAGAGCCAGCCACTAGAGTACACAGAGAGGCCAGACAGTGGTGGCACACACCCTTAGTCCTAGCATTCAGGAGGCAGAGATCTGTCTGGATCTCTGTGAGTTCAAGGCCACACTGGGAACTGAGCCAGGCAGTGGTGGCACACACCTTTAATCCCAGCACTTGAGATCTCATGCCTTTGCTTGGGAAGCACATATGCCTTTAATTCCAGGAAGTAATATGGCAGGACCCAGAAAGGTATATAAGGCGTGAGGAAACAGGAACTTGCTCTCTTTCGGTGGAGGATTTTGTAGGGGTAAGAACTAGTTAGTGGCTGGCTCTCTGCCTCTCTGATCTTTCAGCTTTTACCCCAATATCTGTCTCTGGGTTTTTTATTAATAAGACCTTTTAAGATTCGTGTTACAGTGCGGTTGTAATTACTCAAAAGAAATCCTCCAGATTGGACTTTTGTTCTGTCAAAGGAGAGGGTGTGGGAAAGGTCTAATAGATTCCAGTCATCCCTTTCCTCACCCCCACCTCCCTGCCTGCTGCAGTTCTTTCATCTGTGGTTGTCTCTGGAGATGCTAGAGTATATTTTACATATACAGGGTAGAAAGTTACTCCACTATGCATCTCTAGGGAAGTTGTCATCCATGCTGGGTTGAGACTTTTCAATTAGGATGATGGAGCTGCTTTGGGGTAATCCATGCTCCTGTAAGCAGTGAACTCAGATGCAATTGTTACTTTGGTCTGTCGTTGGTACTCTATCTGAGACATATAGATGATTATATCTCTCCAGGGGAAGTTCATGCAACAGGTACATGGGGCATCTAACATACAATGTCTCCCATCATCTCTATTTTAAAAACCAGGATAGGTGGGCATGGTGGCACACGCTTTTAATCTCAGCACTCAGGAGGCAGAGGCAGAGGCAGGCAGATTTCTGAGTTCAAGGCCAGCCTGGTCTACAGAGTGAGTTCCAGGACAGCCAAAGCTACACCACAAAGAAACCCTTGTCTCAAAAATCCAAAGAGAGAGAGAGAGAGAGAGAGAGAGAGAGAGAGAGAGAGAACAGGATAACAGAGCTAACACACCTCCTGTTCCTTTATTCTTGATCTCTCAATCTCTCTTCATTATCATTTTCCAACCTTTACAATTCAGATTTGGCACTACAATCATTGCAGAGATGTGAAAACTTGTTCATGATGGACAGACAGCTCCCACGAGCCTTCTGGGAAGGGGTTTTGGAGATTATATCTCATAGCCTGCAACTAGCCTGCACGTGCTCAGCACACTGTGGGTGCACTTCTGCTGTACCAGAACCAAAAACTTAGGCTGTCACCTTCCTGCCTCCATGGGGCAGTAACAGATCTCACCTTGGGCTTGGACGATGTAGCCAGTGGGAAAAGAGGGAGAGTAACCCAAGGGAGTTGACATGGGGGTAAGGACTGATGGCCAGGCAGATGGTGGCTCCATGGCATAGCACTGAAATCTTCACCTCTGTCTAAAGCACCAACGTTGAAATATATGCAGAAATAGTGAGAAGGCAAAGTGACAGCCCTTCAGACCCTGGGCTGGAGCACTGGGTCATGGTCAAGAGCAGCAGGACAGTAAGAACTGCTTCTTTTTCAATTGCCAGCTGGGAAGATGGGCTGCAGTGCCAGAGTGGACTCCAGGGTCAGGTCTCCAGTATACAGTCTTGGAACCTTGCTACTGGTTGCAGAGGCCATCCAGCCAGTGGTGGGTGAGCAGAGGGTAGCTGGTCTCTTTCATCCATCAGTCCCAAGGCCAAAGCCTTCCAGACACTTGCAGGGCTGACTGGAGATTCTGGTCTTGGCTAATGGAGCCAGGAGCACTTCTCAGGGACAGACTCAGGAGGTGTCAGACACTTCCCTAACTTTTCACAGCCTGGGGGTGCCCAATTCTAGAAAATGAAATTTAAGGAAATAAACTGCAGTTATTCAGACTTGTCTGGGCACAATCAGCAAGATGTGGACCTCCCGCCTCACCCACCCACTTGGCTGTATTGCAGAGACACTGCTGTCTGCATGCCTTCCAGAAGCCTGGGAATGTGGAGCCCCGGGACCTTCTTCAAGCAGCAGCTCTGGCTCTGCAGAAAAGGAGGTTGGTGGGGCTGGCTGGAAAGCACGTAGCCAGGAAAGCGAGGCCCAGTAAGGGAAGCCTCAGGGCAGAGCGTCCGTCACCCAACTGCCTATATCTCAGGCAGCTTCCAAGTGCGGGAAGCCAGGAAAAAGAGGCTGCCACACCACTGAGAGACTAGGAGGTGGACCGACTCCCTGGTAGATAGACAGACAGGGAGAGGGGCCATGTCTAGGTGATATAGATGGTGAATTTCCACAATGGCCAGCTTCTTCCTCCCCCTCCTGCCTTGTCACAAAAGTCTGGCAGCTTAAGACATGAACTTTGGCTGGGTGGTGGCGCACGCCTTTAATCCCAGCACTCGGGAGGCAGAGGCAGGTGGATCTCTGTGAGTTCGAGGCCAGCCTGGGCTACAGAGTGAGTTCCAGGAAAGGCTCCAAAGCTACACAGAGAAACCCTGTCTCGGAGAACAAAACAAAACAAAACAAAGCAAAAAAAACCTCAAAACAAAACAAAACAAAAAATAATAATAAAAAAAAAAGACATGAGCTTTGTAGACTTCTGTCCCCCACCAGCAGGCCCCCTGCTTAGGGACTGGCTCAACCAGTTTAAGGCCTGCTTATGACATGCCACACATCGGTTCTGGGCCTATCACACACCCTAATTTTCTTCAAACTGACCAACCCTAAATTAGGGGAGGAAAACCTTGCAGAGACTTTAAAACTCCAACCCTCAGGAAGAGACTGGATTTTTCACTTCACAGAGGGTTTGTTGTTCTCTGTGTCTGCTACATGTGTGTGTTTCCTCACCCACAATAAACGCCTTCCTTCAACTGCTGATCCTGTGTGCTGCTTGATCTTCCTCTGCTGCTACCTGCTGCATTCCAGATTTTCCCTGACTTTTAATTATTTGATTGGCAGAGAAAATGAACTTGATCAAAACCCCTAGACTGTGTCACAGCAGCTTGTTAGGAAAAGACCCATATTCTCCCCTGAGGCCACTCACTGGACTAAGAGCAGCTGCAGAGCAGGATGGGAACAGCAATGCCCTACCGTGAGGACACTCAAGCTCTTGAGGCTCCAGAAACCTGGTAGTCCTAAGAAACTCCTGAACTACCACTATCATTTAGAGGTCAGAACACTAGTATGGTAGGGAATGTCTCCTGAGCCAAACTGCTGCCATCTTCAGGAGTTTAGCTGGCTTGCTTGCAAAATATCATGACAGCTTGGTTTGTTGACTATTGACTTTCCTTAAGGACCACCAGGAGAATCATGGGACTCTCACCTGAGTATCCAGCCACTCCTAGTCAGTTGCATGCAATTCTGCCCTAAGTGCAAGCAGCCTTAGGGGCTTGGGGAGGGGCTAGAGTATACAGTAGAGCTCTATCTACACAGCAATGGGGGAGTCATCTTTGCTGGGCATAGACCTTCCAGTATGGCTGCTTTAAGCGACCCCCCTCCTCTTCCATGTTCCTGCCGTACCCAGCCCAGTCCTGAACAAGGCTACTCACCCTCCAACAATCCTAAACATTAGTGGGATGTTGTGCATTTCCCTCCCATACTGCTCAGAACAATGATTTCCACTTTGGTGCCTGAGTACACCTTGCCAGGCTGAGCTGCATGTGTACAGGGAGCCAAGATGTCCTCAAAATTGGATGAGACCAGTGTCTGGCATGGGTAGCAGTAGCCAAGCACAAGCAAGCCCCAGCATGCACACATAGACCACTCACCATGACAGCCTGGTTACACACATTGAGCTGGGGCTGTCCAGGGACCAAGGACTTCTGGTGCTGCTGGACAACCTGGGTAATCCTGCTGAGGACATCCTGGTATTCATCACTGGCAAAGCTGGAGAGAAGAAGGCTCTGGTTACAATGCTACTGTGTCCAAGGCCAATCATCTCCAGGCAGGCAGCTTGGGAGGTTCAAAGACATTCTAGGACATGAAGTGGTCTAGCCTGGAAAGCCTGAGACCTTGAGTTGTCTCTAGAGGTGGGAAGAGCAAGGATGGCAGTCTGAAGTCAGAGTGGGCTATGGGCTCCCACGTGGTGACCCTTGAGCCTCCCTGGACAGCTGTCTGTACTGTGAGCTGCTCTCCTGTTGTCAGACTCTACCAGGGGAAGGAAATGAGGGCCTAGGAAGCTGAGTCATGGCAGGGAGTCCTCCTCTGTCACTGCCAACATGACCTGTGTGTGATGAGAACCCAGGACTGTGGGTTGGAGACTGGGCCCTGAGGCCTGGGGCCTCTCCACGGGAACCGCCACAGCAGTTGGTGCTGTTTTGAAACATGTACACATATGACACGTGCTGTTTCCTTAGAAAGCCCTGTCTTATGTTGAGAAGGGGTCAGGTACAGATGGGAAGAAAACAGCACACACAGCCCTGAAATTCCAGCATAGGCACCTTCAGAATTTGATTCATTTTTCACTAAGAAGACAGGTTAATGGATGCACCGTGCAGATGGCATATAACCAGCCTCTGGACTGTCACCAACTGGCACTAAAATGAAGCTGCAAGGATGTCAACGGGGACCAAGTCTTTTTGTCATTTTACATCTTGTTTACTGTTGCCCACACAATGTGTCCTCAGGGAACTATAAATGAAAACCCAGGAGCTGCTACATCCCATGGAACAAGTCTGTCCCTGGGCAGCATGGGGAGGCCACTAGATAGCCAATGCCTCAGCCCTGGGAAGTGACTGGTGGTTCCTTAAAGATTAATGCTAAGGGGAGCATGGTGGCGCAGGAGGCAGAGGCAGGCTGATCTCTGTGAGTTTGAGGCCAGCTTTGTCTACATAGTGAGTTCCAGGCCAGGGCTACATAGTGAGACCCTGTCTCAAATAAATAAAAATTTAATGCTAAATTTCCCTCCCAGACAAGACCAGTGAAATATATTTTTCTTTTCTGGAGGTGCTAGGGATGGAAGCACTAGGCAAGCACTCTCCACTGAGCTATATATCCATCTGTGTCCTGTCCTGTCCCATTCTGTACACTCCCCCTTCACCTGACCATTCCAACAAGGTCCATCCATCCACCTGTACCATAGCATCTGCTGGACTGTCAGGGAGCCTTTAGCTGAGCGTGAAGCAAACCACAGCACACTCACTGTGTGGTGCATGGCTCAGCACAACACACACCGCTGATATGCCTACAATGGAGTAAAGTGGGCAGAGCCTGGGGCTGTGTACATGCAGGGTGCCAAGCTCAGGCTGCGGACGAATCTCAGATATCTGCAACTCAGGATCTAACAAGACATGGGCAGAGAGAATTCTGCATGTGAACTAAGTCCTCAGATTTCTTCATGTCTCAGGATGACTGGTAAGAAGATGACCATCTGGTCCCTACCCTGCAAGTACCCCAACCACCACTGTGATCCCAAGGGAACTGAAGGCCTTCAGAGACTCAGGCTGTACTCCAACCTTGTGCTAGGTTTGGCTGCTCCCTTGATGACAACAGGGCCACTCCCAGCACAGCAGCCTTCTAGGAAGAGGACTAGTCAGTGCAGATAGATGTATCCTAAGCCTGGATCCCTCACTCGTGCCCTTGGCCATCCCTGAAGGTAGCTCAGAGTATAGGACCCATTGCTGGGGAGTGTAAGTGGACGGAACCTAGAAGGGGCAGAGATGAGAAGCAACCAGGAAAAGAAAACAGGAAGAGGGCTCCCAGAGAGCAGGGCAGCCATGATCCAAAGTGGAGATGTAGGTTTCCGGGAATTGATAGGTTCAACATCGGCCTTGGATGAGTACCGTGGGTTCTGGTTCCATCCCTCTGTGTGGTTCACATCCTCACAAAGGCATACATTCCCTCTGAGACAAGAGGAGTAACTCCATGGAAGAGAGAGCACCCACATGTGGTTCTCACCTTTGGCCTGTCTGGCCAATGTCTCCTCTGGAGCGTGGAGACCCTGCCCCTGCCTCACCTGAGTGGGAATCTCTCCCCTGGGTCACGTCCCAGGTGGAAGATCAGGGGTAGCTCCGTGTGTTCTTCCTGGGTATGGGTTGTGACTCCTGAGACATTCTGACCAGGACAGAAGTCAATGCCCTGCAACGAGAGGCGTAGAGCCCAACTGAATACCCCAGGGCCAGAGCCCATGTTGAAAGAGATGCCCTGCTGTCCTCTTCCTCACATCCACCATACCCCCAGAGCCCATGTCAAAAGAGATGCCCTGCTGTCCTGTTCCTCACATCCAGAGCTTTCTGCCTACACAGATGGAGTGCTGCAGTGTTCACTGATGAACGAACATGAGTCGGGTAGAGTATGGCCATCCGGCTGAAGGGAAAAGCTTCAGGAGGTAGAAGTAGGAATATCATGAGTTTGAAGTCATCCTGGGCTACATGAGACCCTGCCTCAAAACAAAATGAAACAGTCTAGGCAGTTCCACATATTGACTTTGACCAGTGGCTCAGAGGAGAGCTCCTGAGCTCCATAAAGCCCTCTCAGTGTGTGGCCAGGGAGAACAGTGGACTTCTTAGAAGGGGATGGATGAGTCACTAGACCAGGCAAAAAGAAGGGCCTTTTGCTTGAAAGCCTAGAGAACATGTAGATAGACCCAGAGCTGAACATGGAAGCTGAAGGTAAGGGACAAAACAGTCGTGACCAACAGACTCAAGAGAAGAGCACAGACTATAAATAACCACCATTTCTGCATTCAGAAGCAGAGGGAAGGCTGACTATATACTCTGGTAGCATGGAGCCAACCCCTGCAGCTTCTTCTCAGGTAGCTTGGCTGCTGAGGCTCTCTCTCTCCTAGGTACAGCCTGATTCCACTACAAAGGTTCATGTGTGCAAGCCTGTCCTTTGCCCTCCCAGATCTCTCTGGTTACTTACTACTCAGGGTGCACTGATGGGGAATGTCCCCAATCAAGCCTCCAACAACAGTCCCAGACAGAACTGTGAGGCAGCAGCTCATGCTAAGTACTATGATTCAGGTGCCCTCGAGTCGGCCATGTTGCCAGTGGGAGACAACATTGTAGGGCTTGCTTACATTTGAAATGGTGGCTGGGCGGGAAAGTGCAATGCAGTGCAGTTCACTAACAAATGTCTCTAACACCAGTATAAAACTCTGTGATGGTGCAGCAGTTTAGCTTTTAAAGTAGGGAGGGCGTAGACTATGAAGTTCCATTTGCACCGAGCTGCAGAGACAAACGGGGGCTGGAAGACAGGCTACCTTCCAGTCACCATGGGTTCCAGAATCTGTACCTCCTGGAGCGCCCTGCCAGGGAACAAACAAACAGTGCACGGCAGGGAACCACTACAGTTAGCAGGAAAATGTTAAGCAGTGGAGAAGTACCCAAGTCTAGATGGAACACATAAATTATAATTTGGATGCAAATCAAATAAGCTATTTAATTAAAATCCCGCTAATTGGTCTAGGATTTCTCTTACAGCTGGGGTTGTCTGAGCACCTCACCCTCAGGGCACTGGCAGGGAAGCCAGCCTGCTGTCCATTATGCTTTATCTTCCCCACAGAGCTGGACTCTGGCCTGGCTCTGGATGCACAGGGGGACAGGCAGGCTGCTAGAAATCAAACACTGATTTTGGAGAGATGGTGAGGGACACGAACCCTCTGGTTGACTCACTCTCCTGGGACGTTGAAAGTTCAGGTGTTGTAGCAGCTGAGGACTCCATTTTAGGTCTGAAGCTAGTCCAGTGAGCAACCTGAGGCTGTTAAGACACTGCCAGGAATTCCAGGAACAACAGACCTGGGATGTTCTCACACCTGCAGCTCACATCAGCAGGGACAGATGGTGGCTTTTTGCCTTTAAAAACATTCCTCCCCTTTTAGCTGGGCTTCAGTTCTAAATCAGATCATGGGAACTCAGGACAGCTGCAGTTTAATTAAGTAAAAAAAGTCAACTGATTAATAATAATAAAAAAAAAAAGGTCTGGGTGGTGGTAGCACACGCCTTTAATCCTAGCACTTAGGAGGGAAGCAGAGGCAGGCAGATCTCTGAGTTTGAGGTCACCATGGTCACAGAGTGAGTTCCAGGACTGCTAGGGCTACACAGAGAAACCCTGTCTCAGAAAAACAACAACAACAACAACAACAAACCCTGCTCCTAATGAGTCTGGCACCCTTTTCCATCTCTGTATTTTCTCCTCACCTCCCACCAGGCCTGGCTGGTTTCTAGCACTGTGTTTCGAGGAAGGGATGTTAAGGCCTCCACCAAAGGGTGGGGCCACTTGGTACTGCACTGAGGACCTGCCTATCAGTCTATATGGAATAGTCACACTAAGGAATCCTGGGTTCCACTGGTGCTAGGCCCAAGTAGGGAGTGGAACAGGCTAGCCTTTCAAGTGACCTGGAGTGGAGTATGCAGGTTATAATGCCCTCAGGCCTGGCCTTTAGAGTAAGTGTGGGTCCAAGGTACAGAGTGACCGTAGTGGGACAGCCATGTAGCCTCTAGATAAACGTTCTCCCAATGTGCTTGCCATCAGGAGGAGCAGATCCATGATTCCCAGCCCTGGGACTTGTGTGATCTGTGCCCATGGGCAGCTCAGATGACATGAATTTGTCATCTTTTGTGGGATTCCTCCTCAGCTTCAAAATAGCCTTGTGGAGACCCTAGCATTTGAAATAAGAGCAAAGGGTATAAAGGAGCTTGTGAAGACATGATGCCTCCACAGGCTGACCTGCAAAACCATGCAGGTGACGCATGGCCAAGAAACCAGGACCCCTGTCAGTGACACAGGACCATGAGTACCTGGGTCTATCAGATAAACCCAAGGTTGATCTAGCTCTTCTGGGCCTGGTTGTGACCTTTAGCAGGTGACCCACTGTATAGACCTTGGGCCTTTATGTAACATGGGCCTCTCAGATTAAGATTAAGAGGGTGGGACTGATCTTTTGGTGTGGCTGGAGTAGCCATGGCCTACGCTGTCCCATCCAGGCTCCAGGATGGTTTTCTTTTTAGACTGGATTCCAGTAAGAGACCAACTTTCAACTATCTAACCTTGAACCATGAGAAATGAGGCCCTGAGACCCGAGCTCTTTGGAATCATTGTCTCACAATGGGGAGAGAGTCTGTTAATAGCAAGGGCTATGCATATTTCAAATGTCACATATTCTCAGAAGCTAGAAGATATGAAAACCTGTGCCAACACAGGCTCCCTCACAGGAGACTCAAAACATGGAAGATGCATGTTCCTTTCTGTTCTGGTAGAAGCTCCACCTCAACTCCCCTCCCCCATCTCTTTCCCCAAACCTGCCCCCTCAAAGCCCACCACCAAGCTCTCCATTGAATTCAGGTTATCTTGGCCCTCCCTTCTCCCCATTGCCCTTACCCACCTGCAGGCCACCCCATGCTCTCCTACAGGTCTGAGCCCTTTAGAGCTCCTTTATGGAAGGCCCTTCCTACTTAATCACCACCTCCTGGCCCATCCACTGGCTGGGTACCTCCCCTACCTCTCCCTTCTGAGGTCCCGTCTTCGTTTACATGCTTACAGCTATTTCCCTACCTCCATGCCAAAAGACCCAACTGCCCCGAGCCTGTCCCACTCTCCCCAGGGGACAGAGCACTCCTCAAATAGCTAGCTCCTAAGTCTCTTGAGCCCCAATGGACAGAACCTTATACTATGATCTTCACTACCCCCTCAGCTGCCAAGCTCCTGGGACATCCATGCTGGTACCATCTGTCCAGCAGCTGGGACCCTCCACCCTCTGGCTTTCCAAGATGTCCCAATGAAGGGCCTATCTGCTCTTCTGCCCTGTGCACTCATCTTTGCAGTACAACTAGGGAAGATGTTAATGTATTTTTTCCTAGCAATTTGCCTTCTCTGCTTCCTCAAGAAACAGATGCCTGAGGTATCCAGGATGACAACTAACCGGATGCTCCTCCACTCACACCTCCTGCTGAATGTGAGTCCATCAACTCCCGACTTCCCCTTCCCACGTCGCCCCATGCCCGCAGGAAGTAGCCAGACTTGAACCGGCTTCCCTACACCCAAAGAGCCTGGTATGTTCTGGTAGAAGCTCCACCTCAACTGTGGAAGCTCCACCTCAACTCCCTTCCCCCATCTCTTTCCCCAAACCTGCCCCTTCAAAGCCCACCAAACATGGCTCCTCCTCGAGAGAGGCTCAAGACCACTCCCATAGGATATTTAAACTGCATACCAGAAAAGGGACACATGGTTCTCTTGTCTCAGTCTCCTCTCTGGGAGGCCAGAGAATCACCCGGAACGCTTTACCCATTAAACCGGGGCTTTTCCTAATTCAGTCTGATTTGGTTGGATTTGGATTGCTGCGTCGCCAGAGAGGCTTATCAGGGTGCAAAAACCTTTCACTATCACAACCCAGGAGGTGGAGTGTGGGTCTCACTCCTCCTGCTGGAACACAGAGTAAGACATTACTGGTGGCACTGCAGGCTTTTCCTGGTATCTTCTAGCTCCTTGTGAAAATATGTTCAAGTCAGGACCAACTCATACCCACCATGCCATGTAGATATGAATTCTGCCTGGAGAATCTTCCAGACATTCAAAGGTGCTGACAGGATTTGGTGTATGCCTTCTTGGATGGGGCCTAGTCTGGTAGAAGCAAAGATGGGTTTCTCTGGACCCTGCCTTAAGGAGACCAAAGTGGCAAAGTAGCCACCTTATCCCCATGTGGTCCTGCAGGGATCCGGAGAGAGATCCACACAGGCATGAGAGGGGATTTCTTCCTTCTGACTTTTAAACTACCCAGACTCTCAAGGAGCCAACAATGGGTATCCCAGAAAAAACCCTGAGGAGAGTACAAGGGCATGTGTGGCAACCCTAACGTTCTATTCACTGTAGCCTTAGATCCCTTGAGGGAATTCCAAAGGCACTCCTGGGTTACAGGGACCAGGAGCATCCATGAGCACCCGGGAAACAGGTCTCTAGGATACTGGCTGCTTGTGCTGGACAGTTTTGTCAGCTTGTTGACACAAGCTAGTCATCCGAGAAGAGGGAATCTCAACTGAGAAAATGCTTCCATAAGATGTGATTAACGGAGGAGGGCTCAGACCACTGTGGGTGGTGCCATCCCTGGGCTGGTGGTCCTGGGTTCTATAAGAAAGTAGACTGAACAAGCCATAGAGCAAGCCAGTAAGCAGCACTCCTTCATGGCCTGTGCATCGGCTCCTACCTCCAGGTTTCTGCCCTGTTTGAGTTCCTGTCCTGACTTCCTTCAATAATGAACTACAATGAGGAAGTGTCAGCCAAACAAACCTTTTCCTCCCCAACTTGCTTCCTGGTGTTTCATCACAGCAATAGAAACCCTAACTAGAATAGTCTTGGATGGCATGGCAGGCCAATGGTTAGGATGGCCCTCAGGTAGTGTGGGTCAGAAAGGGGATGGGTGAAACATGGGTTTTGGACACTGTCCTAGGCTGTCCCAAACTTCTAAACAAGGCGCTGGGGAATTGTGCCTTTGAGTTATGGCCACATATTCACCTGGGTATATGCTGTTCACCTGCCCACACATACCCAGCCCAGCCTGGCATACTGCCCAGCCCAAAGCTCTGCCTAGCTGGAGCCTCCTGAGCAGAGAGAGACACATTTATAGTTTGCTTCCTCGTTGGTTCAGAATGTTCTAGTATTTGGGTTTTTCATTAAGTAATTTTCTTCCCTATTAAGGCACATTAGTAGGTTTTCATGTGTTTAAGAACCTTGCAGAGCCTGAGGGGATGGAGGAGGTAGGACCAGTATCTTGCAGGACACAAGAGCTATGGCAGCCCCACGTAGGCTATATGTGGTGTGGTACTTCACCTTCAGACCTTGAGCAGGCACCAGGATGTAGATACTGATGCCTCCATTTGTGGGCATTAGCATCTGGACCTGGGCAGGCCACTATTGATGCTGCCTGCCTTGGAGGGAGCAAGAGGTGGGGTGCTAAGGAGAAGCTTAGTTAGGGGTATGGTAGATAGTGAGGCCCTCTGCCTGAACCTGGACCTCGTGCTCTCTGAAGACCTCCTGTGCAGGCAGGACACCCCAGGAGAGAGTATTTGTCCCCTACCTTCTTTCTCTGTTGGACACCACTCATGCCCCTAGCATTTTCCAGGGAGCCCATATCACACAGGGGAGAAAGAAGTGTGCCCAGCCTTTACCTCTGGCCATCTGTACATGAAAACTGAGAATGGGTAGGGCCCACAGGGCCACATAAGGGAGGGAGGAAGGCTACAGGGCCATGGTACCTCCCCTGATGGTAGCTTAGAAGTGGACAGATCAGTTCTCCAGGGATCTTCCAGTGGTGCCCCTCCCAGGGCTTGTACTCAGGGGCCTGTACCTGTCTGAACTCCTCCCAGGAGTTGGTCCAAGTCCAGAAGTGGGCCTTGTACTGGCCAAGAGTGACTGCCATCAGTGTGTTGCCACGGTAGTAAAATATGGGCCTGTTGTGTTGAGGAGAGAAAGAATCATGATCAAGTCCTTGTATTCACATGTAGGGCTTCTGGAGTGGTGAGCTGCCCATGCCTCCAGGCAGGTGTTGGCTAACACTTTAAAGATGTACTAAGGTCACATAGTATAAAAAGTAGGAGGGGATAGGGGTGTGTGGCTCAGTAGAATGCTCTCCTAGCATTCATGAGGTCCTGGGGTCCCACTTGGCCCTGTGTGTATGGTAGTCAACAAGGCTATAGGGATTGGCCCAAGTCATTCCCTGCTTGTTCCTGGCCTTTGATGAGGCAAGGCCAGGCCCTAGGAGGTTGGGCTGGCAAAGGAGTTGAGCTGGTGATTATGAGATCCCTATTCTTGGAAATCAGATGGGTCTGGGACTGGGAGAAGCCTACAGATGCTAGGACACCCCTTACCCCTAAAGCCTTAAGATGTTTTCCTAAGAGTCAGGGCTTCTCAGTGCCCCAGTGGGCCCAGGCTAGTCTCCCTCCCAGGTACATACTCCACAGCTACAAGGTTCCCCATACCATCTTGTCTCCCTCTGTTCCTGCATCTACACTCCTGCTTCCTTCCATGTGGGTCACAGCTAGCCAATGAGGAAGCTATAGCCTGTGAGCAGCGCTGGGCCCCATCATGAGGAGCAGGCCAAGGGAGGGAGGACTGGAACTGAAACAGATGTTGTCTAGCACCAACCTGTCCATGGTGTGGCCCTGAAGCATGTTGGGGAGTAGGTCAAGTCCATCAATTACCCTGTCACTGGGTGGCTTCAGGCCTGCAAGGGACAGGCTGGTGGTAAAGAGGTCCATGATGCTTCCCAGCTGGTGGCTGACCTGAAATGGATGTAGTACTCCTTGAGACATGCTGAGCAGATGGTGTTTGGGGGCTGGAGCCTGGGGTGATAAGCACCCGATTCTCCTCTGGGTCTGCAGATGTGCACACATGCTCCAACATGTACATATTTGCCACATGCCATGGGGAGGGGGGTCACAGCCAGGGTTGAGTGGAGTCATAGGGATGGTAGGTGGTAGATGGGACTTAGACTGCATATCTGACCCCAGAGTCAGGCCACATTCATGCCCCACTTCTGCTACACATGGATCAGCTGTCATAGCTAGACCCAGAATGCTAGCATCTCTTCCTGGCTCTTTACAGAGAAACACAAGGGTCTCTCCTTTCAAGGCTCAGCTGCCCTGAGAGAGTAGGCAACGTTCATTTTAACACTTGACACCTGAAAGCTACTATGAGCTTTGTACATCGAAAGAGAAAGGTCAGGAAAGTCCCAGAAGTAGCAAGGAAGCCAGGTGGGGAGGAACCAACCCAAATGGTGCTGCTCCTGCCCCACCCAGTGAGAAGTTCCAAGAGAGGCAGGGACACCTGCCGGGTCCACTACTGTTCATCTGTGGATGTATTAGCCCTGTAGGAAGCGTGAGTGACTGTTTTCTGCTTATGTTCAAGGGCAGCCCCAGTCAGTAAGTGGCTGGGGGTCTTCTGTGGCTCTGCCTCTTTGGTAACACTGATCTCCTTCATGGGCTCACCCACCCCCAATACCCTCTAAGTGCTGTTGTGCTGGAGACAGGCAGTGTGCATGTCTTTTTCTTGACCTCTGTGGCTTGGGAAGGCCAGTGTACGATGAGCACAGTCTCTGGAAAAGGGCGTCTGTGGTCCTCTAGGAAGACATGACTCCATAGCAGTCAGTCCAGACCTCAGCCCGAGTTCAGTTTAGACAGCACTGCCCTTATCACTCCTTGCTTGGCCCTCATTCAATGGTGCCAGCTGGAGACACCGTTTGAATAAACCTCGAACAAACTCGGCCAGACCCTGACCACGGAACCTCCTGTTCCCCTAAGGCTTGCTGAAATCCTCTACCTCTATGTTGAAACTCCAGTCCCTTCCTGCATTGCCTGACTCAGTCACGTATCACCCACATCCTGAAAGCTTGGGGGCGGGGGCAATTTCTAAAGATAAAATGGCCTTGTCTGGACAAACAATCCAGGAGAGACCCTTGCAATCTGCATGGACTCTCTGCTGTAGCACCTAGTTCCTCATTCCCAAACCCCACAACCAGTGCCCCGCCCCACGCAGACCCCTCCTTTCCCACAGGAACACGGCTGTCCTTCACTGCTTGAAATAAAAGTCCCATCTGTTGAGGTCGCTCAGACTCTCGTCTCTTTCTGAAATCTGACAGACATGACTGTTAGCATGCAACAAGGTCCCTGTCTGACATGGACACGCTTCTGTAGAGACTGCTTGGGAACATTCTGACAGGTGCTAGGGTCTCCCTACCTATGGCATCAGGGAACAAGAGGCCTTCTGAAGCCTTTGCAGGGAACAGAGCCTTCTGAGTGGTTCATGATCCCTGCTATGTATTTCCCTCCAAAAAAGAGGGAAGCGGGGGCTGGGGAGGGGGGAATCCAGAAACTTTCATCATTAGGAAAAAAATAAGGGAAGGGAGCATGTTCCATGGCTGAGGTGACTGAAAGGAGGGGATCTGACAGCTCTGCCAGTGCCTGCAGCTGAGCATACACGGGCTGTTTGTGATACTGTACTGAACAGCAGGAGGGTGCTGTCAGCTTCTTCAAGATGAAACGGGATCAAAGGCTGCAATTATACCACCGCTGCTCGGTGCGGCAACAGGAAGGCTGTGTCTGCTGCAGGGTAGGTGAGTGTCAGGGTGCTTTAAGTTATTACAGAGCACAGCCTGAATCCCATGTGATTCCATTCCAGTTTGCTGTCTTGTGGGAAGCATAGTGAAAGAAAGCCGCAGCTCTGGAGCACTGCTATTTCTCTCCTCAGAGGGCAAGCCTGTGTGTCTTTGACCTCCGGAGGGCATCTGTCAGGAACAGCTGTGGAAGCAGATGCTCTGACCCAGTGGCCACATGCAGAGGTTAGACACCCTGGGCCGCAGGCAGCTCCAGTTCTCTCTTTCCAGTTGTCCCTCTGAGCTGTGCCAGTGGCAGGTGGGGGCGGTCTAACCTAGGATTGGAAATGGCTCCTCATGGGGGAACAAAGGCCATGCCAAGTTTCTCTTCCCAGGAAAACCTCATGTGTCTCCCATTCCCCACCCGATGACAATGACACGAGAGCTGGGAGTGACGGCTTTAGGAAAGGAAGGGTTGGTGCAGCTGTGGGCTAGGTCCCTCTCCTGAGGGTCACATGGTCACGGCCAGTCTGAGCGTCCATTAGTATCCCAGTAGCCATGTTTCTTCTACATATGATGTGTTTACTGCCATGGGCACTCTGTTCTACAGAGGGAGCTGGCCAGATGACAGGCAGGCCTGTTCAACAAACTCTGAGATCCACCAACCTGTGAGGCTCTGGGATTAGTGTGACCTGGAAGTCTCATGTCAAGAGGCCCTAGGCAGAGAGTAGTGAGGGGCAGAAGCTCAAGTAGGTCTAGGTTTAGAAGCTAGATACTGAGGGTAAGTCTCATGGCTGGACACCTGGGGGTTGTCGCCAGGTATGCCGTAGTAGCTGGCAGACTGGACAGGTGACCTCTCTGGGCCTCACTTTCCTAACATGTGCAATAGAGGAAGTGTAAAGACTGTGGCTGGCAGGATGGTAGCCACGAGGGACATTTGTATTGCAATCCCTGAACTCTGTGCTATAGGATATCACACAGCAATAGGCAAATAAGGCAGTGGGTGGGATTAAGGATGTGCATCGTCTGGTCTCTAGCAGGAGACTGGCCTGTACTCTCCATGCAAGCCAGTATTTGCTAGAGTCAGCTATTCTGTCCACTCCTAAGAATATGGAAGCTCCCACTGCAGGGTGAATTGAGAAATCCAAAGGGAGGCACTGTCTCCAAGATCGCTGGAGAAAGAGGTCAGTTGAGGAACAGTGACATGAACGTTAATCTCAGTAGCAAGCACTTAGTGTGGTGACTACAAGTTCCGAAGTGGATTCTTAGACAAGGGGTGGCCTACCTGGGGCCAGAGCTGGAGGATGAGGGTGCTACCTGACATGAAGGTGGCCAGACTGGGGCAAGATACACACTCACCCACTTGAGGCCCCACCTCTGGTCTTTGCCACAAAGGCATCAGGGTCCCATGGAGGGCTGCAGCTGTCCCTGGGGTAAGTCCACAGAACATGGGCAGTCAATTGACTACAGAAGCCTCTTTATCATCTGGCACCAGTGACCCCAGAGACCTTGCAGGAGATAAAGTTTCAGTGTGGAATGCTGACTCACCTGGCCTGCAGCAATGTGCCCCGGCCACCAAGCGATCGCAGGTTCCCTCATCCCACCTTCAAATGTAGTCTGCTTTCCACACAGGAAGGGACCATTGCTGCCACCTGGGGATGAGAGTCATCACCTATCAGCCTCAAGATCTCAGGGCTCAGATCCTCTGGCGAATGAGGGACACACAGCACCCCTGCTGACAAGTGGCTTATCCTGCCGTCTGAACTCCTGGTTAGGCACATTTGAGTCCTGAGGTCATCACAGGGACAAAAGACCAGGAGGAGGAGGTCAGGTTGCAGATACAAATCAGAAAACCTGGGTGGTTCTGACCCAGACAGCTAAGATGCTCTGGCTATAGCTTTCCAGAGAGAACAGAAAATTCTTGCCTCACTAGGAGCCATCAGCCTACTAGGAGTCACTGCTCAGGAATAGAAAGCAGTCACAGAAGCCCGTTCCTATCACAGCCATAGACACTGATGTTTTTCAGTTAGTGTTCTTAGATGCTAATATTCACAGGCATCATGTAATGGGTGGGTCCTACTTAAAATGCAGTCTCTCCCAGATTCCCTCTTGTCTTTTCACCGTCTGTAGGGGTAGGGCGCACAGCTAGATTTTGAAGATACTAGCCCCTGAATAAGCCTGTGGGAAGCTGGTAGGGCAAAGTCCTTTTACATCTTTATCCTAGACACAAGGAAGAATTCCAAGGGTCTTGGAGCTGGGTGGGCCTGTTCCACAAGGACAGATGCCATAGCATGAGCTGCTGAGATTCTACCTCAGGCTCCAAGACACAAAGGTAGGGAGAAACAAAGTGTTTTCCCAGTGAAAAGTCACACAAGACTCATCCATGGAAATGGCAGTCACTGTGCTCTGTAGCTCCTGTGGAAACCTACTTCTTCTCCATATGCAGCAGACATAGCAGTGTGAACAGAACTCAAGCCAGAAGCCCCAGCAGCAGCTCTTTTCACCCCTCACCAGGTTAATAGCACTGATGAGAAACAGGCACAGATACCATTAAGAAGTGGTGGTAGGGGCTGAGAGGTGGCTCAGAGGTTAAGAGCACTAGCTGCTCTTCCAGAGGTCCTGAGTTCAATTCCCAGCAACCACATGGTGGCTCACAACCATCTGTAATGAGATCTGGTGCCCTCTTCTGGCCTGTAGACATATATGCAGGCAGAACACTGTATACATAATAAATAAATAAATCTTTAAAAAAAAAAAAAAAAAAGAAGTGGTGGTAGGTAGCAAGAAAGTTGTGTCTGGGGAGGATACCTGGGGCCTGAAGGTGACCATATTCTACTTTTTTTTTTTTGTTTTTTTTGGTTTTCTAAGACAGAGTTTCTCTGTGTAGCCCTGGCTGTCCTGGAACTCACTCTGTAGACTAGGCTGGGCACCTGCCTCCGCCTCCTGAGTGCTGGGATTAAAGGTGTGTGCCACCACTGCCCAGATCTATTTCTACTTCTTAAACTAGGTATGGGAAAGTGGGTTTTTATTTTAAGGGTTTTTTTTTATGTTTTAAAAACAAGCTCTGACAAGTTTTAATCAAGAACAACTTTCCTGGTTCAGTTTTCATCAGTCTGTTCCAGAGTGACTCTAGTAATATTAGAATCACCGGGTCAGTGATAGCCAGCACGCATACTCTGTAGTATTTTCTGCATACTGTGTCCAATTCAATATTATTGCCACTATAGTGGTGGACACCAGCTTTGGTCAACAGGCATAGTATTCTATTTCAGATTTCCTCAAAGCTGGGCAGTTGTTGGCAAGGATAACCAATTTCACTTTGCCTTGTCTGGTTATGTTCAGAGTCCACTTGTATTTTTCCCAGTATGTATTTTTCCATTTTTTATAACAAGTTGGAGCCTAGTATGGTGATATTTTCTTTTGTACTAAAATGTTATTTTTATGTTAATAAATAAAGTTGCCTGGGGGTTAGAGTTATTAGCAAGCCATAGGAAAGCAGGGCGGTGGTGGCGTAAGCTTGTAGTCCCAGCACTTGGTAGGCAGAGTTAGGTAAGTCTCTGTGTGTTCAGGGATACAGCCAGCATTGGATACACATGCCTTTAATCTCAATACCAACCATGGAACACCTGGAGGTCTATACAGACAGGCCGTGATGAGGCAGTCCTGTGGTTGGGTTTACAACCAATGAGAAGGCAGAACAGAAAGTCTATATAAAGACTTTAACACAGGAAGTAGCGGCTCCTTCGGAGAGGTAGGACCACCGCAGGAGGAAGGGTAAGGTTTTTGCTCTTAGCTCTGACCTCTTGGTTTTCTTCCTTGCATTGGTTCTGTGTTTTTTATTTAATAAAACGGTTAGTTACATCTACAGCCTAGAGTTGACAGACTCCAGGGACTTTCTTCACCTTCTTTATGGCCACCATCTTCTATCTTAGGTGCAAGAAGGTTCTTGCTCTCCAACCTTAAGCTGCCAAGATCTTAAGGTAATTTTTAGAAATGATACCATTTCCCTCTGCCTAGCACCTTCTATCCCTGAGAGTTGGCCAAATAGGTAGCAGCTGAGCTCTGGGTATCTGCTGGGAGGGGAGGGAGTCCTGTTCTTTTCTCTGAGATGTACGTGGAGAGCTTGTATGAGAACTAAGGTCATTGTGGATCATAGAGCAGGGCATCAAGAGCCTCCAGGTCAGCCTGGCTAGACTCAGTGGTCTTTTCTATTGCCAAACCAGCTTTTCTTTGGTTTATGATGGTTGTACTGGGTTTCTTCACCTGAAACCAGGAAGCCTCCAGGACACTCGGTAGTAGGACTGCCTGAGCCACTGGAGATATCAGAGCCCAAGTTGCCTAAGGACAGTACAGGCTGAGGAGATTATTGGGCCCTCAGCCTTGACAGGTAGCCTCATATTAATAGTTGAGGCCCTGAGGCACCAAGGGTGACTGTCCCAGGCTCACTCACTGGACAGCTCCCAAGACTGAGGATGTTTTCCTGCTACCTCTACAGCAGCCAAACAAGCTCTACCCCAGCACCACCAGGTGTTCTGCCAAAGCCCTGGCTGCCAAAATGTCCTGTAGCCTGAGTCTGCTGGAAACTGGCTTCTTTCAGGTAGGGACTGTCTTGAGAGAGCATCTCTCCCCCTGACACTTGAATCCTCTCTCAGAGGATTCAAATTCATGTGAACCCAGGCCAGGCCTGAGTCAGTAGGGTCAAGACCTTGCTGCTAGGTTCTCTATTTTAGGAGGCTTCTGTCTGTGAGCCACCTTATAGTCATGACCTGGGGCCAGAGGACAGGAAGCAGAACTTGCCTTGTTTGGGAGCAGAAATGAGGGCTGCACCGTTATCAGATGTGAAGAAGACAAATGTGTTCTTACTGATGCCCAAGTTCTGCAGAAGGCTCAGGATTTTCCCAACACTGTCATCTATTTCCCGAACAGCATCACCATACCTGCAGGGGAAGATGACATTCTATCAGGCAGCCAAGGGCATTAGTGTTACCCAAATACTAATCTTAGCACTTCAGGGATGACCAATGGGGCAGCTGGCTGCTTCTCAAAGGGAAGTTCCAGCTCAGGTTCAAATGGTTCATTGCAAACAAAGCAGATATAATCAACACGACTTTCTTTTCATCCCTGATTCTGGGCTGGAGGAGGATAAAGATGGATGTTTTGTATCTTTCTTTCTTTTATGGTGCTGGGGGTTGAACCCCCTAGGGTTCAATGGCCTCATGTATGCTAAACAATTTTCACCACTGAAAAACATCCCAGCTGCTTTGGACTTCCCATAATGGCTCAGAGCACCCACCTAATGATACTGAGCATAACTGAAGGCCCCAGTGGAGCTTACGACTCACCGCCCTCGAAGGCTGGTACCCAAGAAAGGTCTTGAGGCATAAACTGGTGCATGAGTGGCGTCGATGGCCCAGTAGAGGAAGAAGGGGCTCTGCCTTGCATGCTGTGTCCTGATGAAGTCCAGAGCTTCCTGTGGGAAAGGCCTCCATTCTCCTCTGCTTCAGGTCAATTCATCCCCCTGCCTCCCCAGCTTCCTCCTGCCTCCTTGCCTTGACTGGTCCACTCAGCCTTACCTGTAAGTAGAGTTGGGTGAGGTTAGCTTCCCCGGTCTTCAGGTTAATTGGGAATTCTTCATAAAATCTGAAAACAAAAAACAAAAATCATAATTTAGTCAAGAAAGCCCCTTCCTCAATTTCACTGCAAAGTCAGAAATGTTCCGAGTGAAGCTTGCACAGATCTTAGGTCAAGATCCTGTCTGAGGCGACAAGGCTCTGATGGCCCCAGAATGTAAGAGGAGTATAGAAAAGATGGGTGTGTGTGTGTGTTACATAGAGATCAGACAAGGCCCAAAGGTGTAGCTGAGGACATAGGCTTTAAAAATAAATGCATGTGTGTACAGGTACACACGTAAGTGCAGGTGTGTACATAGTGGGTGCATACATATGCAGAGGAGGGAGGACAATCTCCTTTGAGATGGGTCTCTCTCTCTCTCTCTGTCTTATTGCTGAATTTTTTTTTCTTTTGAGACAGGGTCTTACTGTGTAGCTCTGGCTAGGCTATGTAGACCAGGCCAGGCTGGCCTTAAACTCATAGAGATCTGCCTGCTTTTGTGTCCCAAGTGCTAGGATTAAAGGGGTACACCACCATGCTGGGCCAGAGTCTCTTATTGGTTTGAACTCACCAATTAGACTGGTGGGCTAGTGAGCCCCAGGGAGCCTCCTGTCTCAGCCTCCCCAGCACTGGGATTACAAAGGCATGCCATCCTGCCCAGCTTCCTACACTAGCACCAAGGACTGGACTAAAGTTCTCACGTTTGTGAGGCCAACACTCTGTTGGCTGAGCCGTCCTTCCAGCTCTCAGAGGCTTCTTTTAGAGAGGTGAAGATGTTCTATAGCCTGCTGCAGGGATGACTGTCACTGAGTGCACCAAGGGCCCTTGAACAGCTACTGCAGAGATAAAGCACTCATTTTTAAAAGGGCAATGTTTGCCTCAACCTTTAGGTTTGCTGATAGAAGAACTTCCACTCAAGGAAAAAATGAGGAAGGAAAGAAAAATTAAGCAATCAAAATTCAAGAAAGATGTCAGGTCCTTGACACCAGAGCTATAAGCTGAGGTATCCCTCCAAGGCCTGATCCAGGTGGTCTCCCCTCCAGAGCAGACCTCTTTCTGTGGTGATAATGGGCAGTCCCTGAAGTGACTCTCACATCAATTTAGCCCTACAGTCTCCTCTCTTATGTGCAGCTAATAGGCCAACTAAGTGCCTGAGGATGACAGTTACGCCACCAAGAGGGTACATGGGTCCTAGACGCCCCCTCCCAAATATAAGCTATGAGCACACCTTGGATGTAGGAGGACCTTTGAGTCATATGTCTGAAAGGAATCTATGACTCTGGAAAGGTTAGAGATGGCCTCAGGTGAGACTCATGAGGTCCTGGGCAAAACTGCCTAAGAAGCAGACTTCTCACTCTCAGCACACAGGATACCAGATGCCAGCTGGTAGTACAAGAACATCAGCCCTGTTCCTGGGCAAGCACTAGAGACAAAGGGCAGGGGTGAAGGCAGGCCACAGGGATGGGGCAAGAGGGAAGGGAAGGGGCTCTGTCTGTTACCTGCCGACCATCTCCCAGTCCCTGTACACAGGGATGTTGGGCTTGACCTTGTTGTCGTAAGGTCCAAAGTGACAGTTGGGGGATCCAAACCACTCATCAAATCCATGTTTCAGGGGGTGGAACTGGGGTCTGTGACCTAGATGCCTAGGAACAGGAACCAAGACACTTCAGAGACCCCCCTCACTGGGGACACTCCAATGTTTTGATCAACAACAATCCATCACCATCACAATTGCTACCTGCCAGTATTCTAGTACCCCAGGGTCTAGAGACACCAAAATACAAAAGGTCAAGACCTCACTTCAAGAGGGAGCACAGGGACCCATCTGTCCTCCCCAGGGCTCTAGGCACATCCAAGGGCATCCAAGCATAACTGAGGGCATTTGAGCGAGCAGAGAGTGTCCTGACAAAGCCAAGGGCTTCCAAGCACAGCTGAGGGTGTCCCAGCACAGCCAATGGCATCTGGGCACAATGAGACACAAAAGAGGGTTTAGGGGTCCTTCGGGATCTGGAAAGAAACCCTGAAGGATAGTGCCTGGAGAGAAATCTCCCAAATGCCTTGAAAGCAGCTGGATACAAATGCCCATTTCAACTACCTCTAGACTCAGCAGCTTCCGCCTGCCTTTCTTTACCCTCAGGGACACTCCAAGGACTGTGTTTCTCCCTTGGGTTTTTAGTCAGGTAGGTCACTGCTCCATCTGTTAACACAAATGTCAGAGTATTATCCCAGCCAAGGAAAAACACCAGGAAGGTGGCTGGGTGGGAAGGTGACACAGTGCTTAGGACTGTCCCCTCATCCTCAGAGCCTGGGGCAGGAACTGATACTGGAGTGAACAAAAAAGAACATGGCAGTATGCCTGCTCTGGTGATAGTGCAAGGTATGTGGAGACCTAGAGATGAGAGGGGTCCACAGAGGAAAGCTTCACAGGGTGAGGGCTTTAGGCAAAGCTGCAGGATCCCTTTGTGAGCCGCGCCCCCTCAGTGCGAGGTATTACCCCATGTTCTCCCATCCGGCCTCCTTTTCTTTCAGGGACACTTAATCATATTCCCTCCATCCACTAATAACCACAGGAAGGCTGCTGAGAGGTGCCACGATCCCAACTCCAACGCCAAGCATCAGCGGGTCAGCAGTCCTGAGGTATCCTGGAAGCAGAGCCTGTCCTTCCTGGGGACTCCAGCTCCTACCTGCTCTTCAGAGCACGTTAGACTACCACTAACTCCAAACTAAGCTATATGTGACATTATCATCTAGCCTGGGACACAGACCTGTTTATCTGTGTTGTACATGCACACCTACAGAAAGCCTTTTTCAGGTACAGCTTTAACACAGCATCCGTGAGGTGGAGTGCCCTTCTCGCAGCTGTACTGGGGATAGGCTATCTTCAAGGAGGCTCCACCTTGACCTTTCATCCAGGTACAGAGTGTGCAGATCCAAGGTTACCACTCCATGGGTAGGGTTAAAGGGCAGCAGAGAAGTCTTGGGGGATAACTGGCTGGTCAACAACTACTCTACCTGCTCTTCAGAGAAGAGCATCTATCTAGAACCAGTTTCCTCACTTGCAGGGGAGATTGGCACAGCATGGTTGGCTCTGCAGTGCTTGGTGTGCCTAATGGCTACACAGTGAACTTTTAGAGCTTTTAGAGCTATCCTCTGGCCTTCACACACTCAGTCTATGATTACCCCTTTAGGGACTAGTGCACCACTATGGTACAGTGACATCTCAGACCCTTAAGCCAGACTGCACTACATCTCCATGTTGAACCTGCTCTCAGGCCCACTACAAGATACTGGTCCTTTCTGAAGATTGCAGGGCAGATGGGAGGACCCTTGTGTCCATGTCCAGCATTTTATAGTCTCTGTGTAGGAGAAGCATGACCAGTGCTCTGCCTGAACACAGCTATAATTCTGTGCACTTGGTCCTAACAGTGGTTGGTACCAACCAGCAGGTGAACAGGACTGGAGAATGGGCTGGCGGTCTCCTGAGATTTGTGTTCTAGCCTCATTCACCCACATTTGGCTGCTGGCAGATTATGCAGTCTACTTGCAGGAGTCTGGGCTCTGTCCATGCAGGACTTAGTCAGGGAGATGAAATCCAGACCCTCAGCGCTGAGGTCTGCATAAAGGACACAGGGCAGTACTGGCTGCAGCTGATAGTGCCGGACTAAACCCTGCTCATAGAAGAGCAACTGAAGATCTGCCTCCAGCCTCTGAGAGCCTGGTCTCACCACGGTGCCTCTTTCAGAGTCTATCAGAGCTGTTCCTCTTGGTCACCTCTTTCCTATCAGAAGTCACCCAGGAAGATCAGTGGCTCTGTGGAAACCTGATTCCTGTTCAGCTCTGGCCCCTTCAGTCCTGACAGCAGGAAGCTGTGGACCTGGCAGAACTGTCAGGCAAGACACAGGCATCTCTGGTTACTGTGGGGCCTCCAGCTCTTTCTTGCCTGCCTCTGCCAGGGTTCCCTGGACTCCTTGCCACCTGCTTGGGGATTGTGCAGATGAGGAGGGACCCGATGCTTGTCAGCTCTTCTCTGCCACCACCCCCCTGGTTCTGGCCAGGTTTCATTTCTTGCTTGCAAAGTGACAAATATTTCTTAGGCAGCTCTAGGTTGCCTAGATTTCCTAGTATCAGGTTTTCCTCCCTGTGACTAGTAACAGACTCAGAGAAACCATCCCCAAGGGGAGCCATGTGCGGGGCCATGAGCAGTGAAGATCACAGAGAACAGAAAATGGGGGAAGGCTTTCTGAGGCAAGGGACCTGCTTCGCTTTAGGCTAGGGAGAGCTCCATCAGGAGATCATGGGATGCTGCAGGAGTAAAAGAGATGGGCGTCAGTGCTAGAAGCCAGCAACAGTGAAGTGACAGAAGCAGCTATGGATGTGATTGTTCCGTCTCACACTCAGCCACCTGCTGCTCCCCTGCTCCTACCTAGCACTTCTTTGTGACTTATGATAGTTTGTCACTAGACAGAAGCCCTCTGGTGACTAGCAAACTGTCTCATCTGTATGCAAGAATGTGGTTGGCTCATTTAGTGACATTTTACTGTGGCCACAGGCATGGGTGGGTCAGAGAGGGCAGAAAGTATGATGGGGCCGGGCGGTGGTGGCACACGCCTTTAATCCCAGCACTCGGGAGGCAGGCGGATCTCTGTGAGTTCGAGGCCAGCCTGGGCTACCAAGTGAGTTCTAGGAAAGGCCCAAAGCTACACAGAGAAACCCTGTCTCGAAAAAACCAAAAAAAAAAAAAAAAAAAGAAAGTATGATGGGAAGGGGGGAGGATGGGGATGACTGAGTGCTTGCTCAGTGTCATGCTGCGACAGCTTTGCTGGACACTGGTGTCTCGACCTCTTGTTGGACTTTAGATTTCGATTTTTTATTTTAATTTTATTTGAGACAGGGTCTTACTTTGACTATCCTGGAGCTTGCTCTGTAGACCAGGCTGACCTCAAACTCACAGAGATCTGACTGTCTCTGCCTCCACCACTACACTTAACAAGTTCCTGACTTTAAACACCAAGTTCTTTTTTTATATTTAAAAAAGATGGAGTTATTTTTATTTTCTGTTCATGGGTGATTTCTCTGCATGCGTGTCTGTGTACTATGTGTGTGCCTGAAACACCAAGTTCTTAAAAGCTCCCTGCAGATGCCGGGTGGTGGTGGAGCATGCCTCTAATCCCAGCACTCAGGGAGGCAGAGGCAGGCGGGGGGGAAAAAGCCCCTGCAAAGATTATAGATGGCACACAGCTATAATCCCAGCATGTGGAAGGCCGAGGCAATGGGTCAGGAAACCTCACTGTTGGCATTCTGGCCCACCCCTTGGGGACCCACCCTGCAGTCCTCCCCCCCTTTTATTCCCATGAGTTGTGCACCCCTCCCCCGCATCTTTCTTTTCCACTCTTTCCCTTCCCCCCTCTCTTCCCCCCACCAAATAAAACTCTCCGCTGAGCGCTGCTTGCATGCAGTGTCTCCCCCCCCCCCCCGGGGGGCCGCCCCCCCCCCCCCCCCCCCCCCCCCCCAGGCCGTGTCATTACATTGATGCTGTGTGACTTGGCTGGTTTCCCCTGGTGTTTCCTCTTATACGCAGGCAATCCAAGAAATGCTGGGACCCTGTACTGTCTAACACCATCACTTTTCCAACTTCCGAGTGGAGGACCCCTGGGACTCTTCACCCTATCGGTAAGATTCCCCCCTTTCCTTCTGGCCATTTTCCATGAGTGAGGATTCGTCTTCTTGACTATGGTCTCTCACCTCTTGGCCCTGTTCAAGACCTGGTACCGGGCACCACATTTCTCGGGCTTTCAGCCCTCCAACCCCTGCTTCTATGCGACAGCATATGGTGACAGCTTGTGCCCACTCACTCCATGGCCCATAGCCTTTGGATGACAGTCCACTGGCTATTTTGAGCCATCATTGGTCCTCGCTGACCCTCTGGGACGCCGGAGGTCAGTCTGTTGGACCTTGTACCTCACTGGGAAATGCGCCTCCTCTCCTCTCCCAGCTCCTTCCTTGTTGCCCGCTCCCTCATGTCCTCCATCAGTTACATCATCACCTGTCGCCAGGTCCCTTTCCAGGGCATGTGCACCTTTAAAACTGCCCCTTATCCCTCTCCTCTGTAATTTCACCCCCAGCCTCTTTGCTCTCTCTTGCTTAACTCTGTTGCCAGGGTCTCACCCACCTGTTCCCCCGCAGACCCTGGCACCGCCATTTCCTGCAGCTGCCTGGTCTCTTCGCCCTCATGCTTTTGCTCTCAAACTATCTCATGCAGTCTGTCTCTCTTCCCTGTTTCCCACTCTTCTCCCTCCTCCTGCCACCACCACCACTTGGGGCAAGCCGCTCGGAGCCAAGCCCCTCCCCTCTCCAAGGGTCCGCCTTCCCTTTGCCACTACTACCGAGGCTCTGGAGGTAGCCACATAAATATGTTTCTGACTGACTTTTTGTTTTTTGTTTTTTTCTAGACAGAGTTTCTCTGTGTAGTTTTGGTACCTGTCCTGGATCTCACTCTGTAGACCAGGCTGGCCTTGAACTCACAGAGATCCACCCAGCTCTGCCTCCTGAGTGCTGGGATTAAAGGCGTGCGCCACCACCACCCAGCTCTAACTTTTAAATGCTTCAATTTATCTGTTCCTTATCTGTTCAGTTTGTCTTGGGAAAAAAAAAAAAAAGAAAACCCATGTGAACACGTGGTCAGGTGCCAGAGGGTGGTCACATGGTCAGGCAGACACCATCTTGACTAAGGTCAAAGACAGACAGGTCATATGCTTTGTCACCGTATTTGATAAGGGCAATCACATGGTCAGGTAGGCACTATCTTGGCTAAGGTCAAAGAGGGACAGGTCATATGACTTCATCACCATCTTTACTAAGGGCAGAAAAAAGTCACTTTCTGTCAGTGGCTCAAGCATGGGCGGGGTGCCCGGCACTTAAGCCATTTGTAGGGGGTTGGTAAAAAAACAAAAAACAAAAACAAACTCCACCTTGAGTCAATGCGCCCTACAGGTCCAGTCGCAGCCTGGCTTTCGATCTTCTGCGGCCACCCTCCAGGACTCTTGGGCATCAGTGGAGCTGCATGCTGGCGATATGGCCAACTTGTCAGCTCATTTTATAGATTAAAAAAAAAATTAAGCCTTACTTTCCCTAAAGCTACTAGGTCTCTCAACATAAATAAACGGTTTAAATGCTTCAGATTACTTTCCCCTTCTATAAATTAAGATTTTAAAATTTCAGATTTTAACATTAATAGAGTCCTGATGCAGTTTGGGTCACAAACTCAAGATTTTGGATTTTCTTTGGTTGTCTTCCAAATATAAACTTATAGTTATGAGTCTACTGCTGTTTTTCAGATTCCTGCTCCAGATAAGGGAGTTTTCCTCATCTGTCTATTCCTGAGGATGGTATTTTTCTTTCTCCTTGTCTCTCTTTCACAATTACTAAAACCATGGGCCTAAAGGCGCCAAATAAGTTCATAAATTTTAACTTTTGTCTCTGGTCTATCTGCTTCAGCAGGTTTCCACTTGGCTGGCAGACACAACCAAGCATCAGTGGCTGACTGCAACCTGCTCTAAAGGACTACAAGCTCTAGACTTGCTGAAGGCTGATATGATATGGACTAGTCCAACCAAACGTAATTGTTCCCCGTCTCTACAGTCAGGTCAGATGACCACATACTTCTGATAAATAGCCCATTGCCTGGGTTCCCTTCTTATCTTTGACTGGCCTTTCAGCCTCCCTGGGCTCTGACCATCTGTGCCCCGTTTCAGCTTGAAGCAGCTATAGAAGAGCATCATCCCTGTCCCCCACACCCCCCTCAAAAAAAACCAGCTAAAGGGCCAAGTCAAAGAAAAACCCCTGGCATAGGGGACAAATTGGCTACCTAATGCCCATTGACATACCAGGAAACAGGACCAAATATTGTCAATTGATAGATTTATTAACTAAAATAATTCTGTAATAGGATAAAATACTTGACCTTCTTTATGCAGAACCAAAGAGGTATTATATGACCTTAAGAAATAATTATTTCTATATAAATCATTCAGGATTATAATCTGGCTGTATTCAAAGATCAGAACTACAGGGCCTTAAAAATGGTAATAGATGCAGACATTGCTGTCAATGGCTTAAAAAATGTCTCTCCTTACTCAAGGTCTAGCCAGGCTTAGAAACGTAAGCCTCCTTGTCCTTGCTAAATTTATCTGTTCAGATTAACAAAAGCTAACTTAGAGATTTACACCTCTAGAAAATTTAAATAAATGATGGCATTATGTTTGATAAATAAGATATTTTATAGGCAAGATGTATATCCTGTGACAGAGTTTCTGGTCCCCCAAGAGGGTCCTTTTCTTGGAGTTGGTTCATACTCTGACTCACAAAACCCTTTTGTCCTGTCACCATTTGGCTCTGGGGTCTTTCCCCTGTCACTCTTCTTTGCCTTCTCAGGAGACAGTAAGTCCTAGCCTTGTGGAAGCTGCTAAGATATTGGAGACTTGGGGAATACTAGCTGATAGTCAGACATTCATACTTAATAGACAGGCAGTCCTCAAATGCTCGGAGATCTGCAGAATATAGCATTTAAAATGTTGATCAAAAAGCTTATTATATTAGACAGAGACTCCTAGAGATCCTAACAGTGACCCAAGGTCTCTGAAGAAGATTATGAGGCGCCACGATGTCTCCACCTGGATGATGGCAATGCTGACCTCTGGGCAAGATGCTCCAATGCAACACCTGCTGCCAGGACCCAGCCCAGACTGTGGACAAACAACAGGACATTGGAGAATTGATTGCACCCCCTTTGCCTACACAAATTAAGATCAGTCTTCCCTATGTCCCTCTTCCATGGGAAAAACGCCCACCTTATGGGTCTGGTGGCAAAAGATTGATGCTGTTCTGATACTTCTGCTTCCAACGATGTGGAGACCTGGGTATGGACTGGTCCCTGTCATTTTTCAAATAGATTCAAAAGCTGCTTGGTCTGCACTCAGATATGATTTATCCTTCTCAGATCTCTGATTCCATTTGATGACCAGGCTTTGCTTCCGCTGCCTTCTCAATTCTCTATGTAAAATTCACAGATCTCACCAGGTAGTGATGGCGCATGTCTTTAATCCCAGCACTCAGGAGGCAGAGGCAGGTGGATCTCTGTGAGTTCGAGGCCAGCCTAG
>CABHPH010144005.1:0-24859 GCA_902168325.1 Peromyscus nudipes | reverse complement strand
TTTTTTTGTTTTTGTTTTTTTTGTTTTTTTTTTTTGGTTTTTTTTTTTTTTTGAGACAGGGTTTCTCTGTGTAGCTTTGCGCCTTTCCTGGAGCTCACTTGGTAGCCCAGGCTGGCCTCGAACTCACAGAGATCCGCCTACCTCTGCCTCCCAAGTGCTGGGATTAAAGTGGTGTTTTTAATATTTATCTATCTATCTATCTATCTATATCTATCTATCTATCTATCTATCTATCTATCTAGCGTGTGTGTGTTTGCCTACATTTATGTATGTGTACTATGTGCATGACTGGTTCCCATGGAGCATAGAAGAAGGTATCAGATTTCCCCAGAAATGGATTTACAGATGGTTGTGAACCACCATGTGGGTTGTGGGAACTGAACCCTGGTCCTCTGCAAGAAGAGCAACAAGCCCCCTTAACCACTGAGCCATCTCTCCTGGCCCAGAGCATGATGTTTTTATATGCATATGTCGAGTAAAAAGATTACTGCAATCAAACTAATTAACATATCTGTCAGTCCACATAGTGTCTGTCTCGGTATGTGGGGTGGACACTTCTGTTGATCCTCTTAGCAAAGTCCAAGGAGATAATGCATTATCTACAGGCTGTGTGCTGGTTTTCCACAGTTCATACATCTTAGAGTCAACCCAATAGACAGTAAATCTAACTCTCTCTGTAGGAATTTGTCACATTGATCCACTTAGAAAAAGTAATTCAAAAAATCTGGAGGAGGGGGATTTAGTAATCCGAAATCTTTCATTTCTATGTTAAATCATTCTATTTATTATTTAATATATGAATTGCATTGATATACATATAATGTATGGCATATACTTTAAAAAAGAACTGAACCTTTTAACCATTAGTCTCACATCTCCTCATTTCCTTACCCACCAGCTCCTGGTAAACTTTCTTTTTCTTTTTTTTTTTTTGGTTTTCTTTTTTTGTTTTTTTGTTTTTTTTTTTTTTTTTTGGTTTTTCAAGACAGGGTTTTTCTGTGTAGCTTTGCGCCTTTCCTGGAGCTCACTTGGTAGCCCAGGATGGCCTCGAACTCACAGAGATCCGCCTGGCTCTGCCTCCCGAGTGCTGGGATTAAAGGCGTTCGCCACCACCACCGCCCGGCAAACTTTCTTTTTCATTGTCTCTTTCTATGACCTTAGCTTTTGAAGATTCTGCACATGAGTGACACATGCAGTACTTATCGTTCTGTGGCTAGCTTATTTTTCTTAGCACAATGTCCATTAGGCTTATCTATGCTGTTATAAGGGAGAACCTTCCCTTTTAAAGGATGAACACTATTCCACCTCTCACACACTGTAGAAGCTATATTTTCATATATATGTCTAAGTTTGTGGTCTCTTAATAAGTCTTAAAGGACTGTGATTAGATATGCACATGCTATACTGGTACCTTTTAAACTTTAAGTACACACTGCATAATGCTGAGGATATCCGTGTACACAAGAATTTTACATTTTAATTTACCTAGTGAGACAATATAGTAATATGTAGAAATCACTTGGCTTAGTATAGAAGTATTTAGTTATAATTAGAATATAAAGAATAAAGATATTACATTATAGAGTTCAGAAGAACATATCTTTTCAAGATATGGAATTAAAAAACAATAAAAGCAGTAAACCATGATAACTTGTGGAATACTCCACTCCAATCTCACACTTCATATGAACAACCGAGGATGGGATGTTTGGGCTGAGGATATGGTGCCTCTGCTGAGGACTGTGTTCTTTGCTGAGAACTGGGTGTCTCTGCTCAGGATGAGGTGTCTCGGCAGAAGGTGGGGTGTCTCTGCTGAGGACAGGGTGTCTCTTCCAGATATTTTTCAGTTTGAGGTACATTTCAAATTAATTGGGGAGGTTTGTCAGGAATTTGGGTTTTGAATTCCCTCACTGGAGAGATTCTGACTCAGAAAGCTTGAGATGAGGCTCAAAGATCACTAATAAGTCCTGCAGACCGTCCTGGCTCTAACTTGAGATGTTGGTCTAGGACACTTTGTAAAAATCTTAGGTGTTTTTTGCCTTCTCAGATTTTATTTAATTTTTTTTATTATTATTGAGACGTTTTTCACACAACATAGTTTGATCATGTTTTGCCCTCTTCCAGCTCCTCCCAGATACTTCCTCCTTCCCTACCTACCCAATCTCATGTGCCTCCCTTCTCTTTCACTCTTTCACCCTCGCCCTCAGAAAACAAAAACAAAAAACAAAACAAACAATGAATCAGTAAGACAAAAAAAATTGTCAAAACAAAGCAAGCAAAGAAATAAACAAAAATGAAGCAAAAAGTAAAAGAAAACCAAGAAGTTTCTGTTGTGTTGGTCCTGGACTGTGGCTGATAGTCTTGTGACACTCAGCTGGAGGAAGCTGATTTCCCTTTTCCCGGCAGGTATAAATTGCAAAGAACTTGTTGGCCCAGGGTGAGACTTTGCATAAGCTTCCCCTTCTCATTGCTGGGATTTTGACTGGCTTGAATCAGTGCAGAGCCTGTGTGTGCTGCCAGTCTCTGTAAATTCATATGTGACTCAGTCCTATCGTGTCGGGAAGACATGGCTTCCTTAGAGTCATCTACCACTTCTGGCTCATACAATCTGCCCATGCCCTCTTCCACATGGATCCTGATCCCACTTAGGACTGAGTGGTTCAAGATCTCATACTCTCTGCATGTTGTCCAGTTGTGGGTCTTTGTGTTAAGTCCCATATACTGAAGCAAAAAAATAAATAAATAAATAAAAAAAAAAGGTTCTCTGATGAGGATTGAGCGATGTGTTGATCTATGGTGTCTTACTCAGTATTCTGTTGCTGTGAAGAGACATCATGACCATCTTATAAAGGAAAGCTTTTAATTAAAGATTGCTTATAGTTTCAGAGGTTTAGTCCATCGTCATCATGGCAGGGAGCATGGTGGTACACAGGTAGACATGGTGCTGGGGAAGTAGCTGAGAGTTTTGTATCTGATCTACAGGCAGCAGGAAGAGAGATACTCTGAGTTCAGTATAGGCTTGGCTTTTGAAACCTCAAAGCCCACCCCCAGTGATACACCTGCTCTAACAAGGCCACACCTAATCCTTTCAAGTAATACCATTCCCTGATGAACAAACATTAAATCCATGAGCTGTGGGGGAGGGCATTCTTTTTGTTGTTGTTGTTGTTTTTGTTTTGTTTTGTTTTTTCGAGACAGAGTTTCTCTGTGTAGTTTTCCTACCTGTCCTGGAACACACTCTGTAGACCAGGCTGGCCTCGAACTCACAGAGATCCTCCTGGTTCTGCCTCCCAAGTGCTGGGATTAAAGGCATGCACCACCACTGCTCAGCTAGGGGGGGCATTCTTATTCAAACCACCATATATGGTTTAGCAAGATGTCATTAGGAGTCATTTTATTGCTATATTCCTTTTGCAGAATAATAGTAGTAGCTCCACTGGGCCTATGACCTATCTAGTTTCAGGCTCTTTGCCATGTCAGCAGTGCCAGATATGGGTTCCATCTCCTGGAGTGAGCCTTCAATCCAATCAAAGTTGTTGGGTACTCCCATAATATTTGTGCCATCTTGTTGTTGTCCAAAGAGGGTCCCATGCATCCTTTCCTGTAGGGCTTTGTTTCCAATTAAGACTGCTCCCAGTCTCCTCTCTCTTTAATCTCACCTATCACACCCAACCCCCCTAAACATAATGGACCATGTTCTTATGTCTCCTCCCTGTCCCTTATAATTCCTTTGTCATCAGATAAAATATCAAGGAACACATCTGAAGCAGGCTTCTGTGGAAATGAACCGTGGGACACAGAGGACTGCGGTGAGATGGTATTTCACACACTCATGGTGTGTCATTTCTAAAATCTCCAAGGAAAATGAGAAGATTTATGACATTTCTGTGTCTAGGACAAAGGATTTCACATCTGTAAAAGGCTTTAGCATCTACAGAACTGTATGTAGGCATTATGGCTGTTGTCATTATTCTTGTTTTATGAGCAGTAATCCTAAGAAAATTAAAAGAGTTGTGTGCTGTTTATGCTGGGAGACCTGAGACAAGCAGTGGATGGATGCAGGGCACTTCTTGGTGGGCCTCAGAATACTGAAGGTTCCATTCCCTCAGCTGCTGAGGGACCAAGTGGGGAACCGATGTCCTGAGCATAAAATAATACCTTGTAGCCAATATTGGAGCATCAAGCCATACTTCGACCTCTGAGCCCTTCATGGTGACACCCTCCGTTAAACATGTTTCCTCCCAGTCCATCCCCTTTTCCCCCAGACGAGCAGCCCCTACCATGCACTATTTGGTGAATGTCTTGAGAGGCAGCAGAACACAACCCTTCCAAGTGAAAGAGAAAGGTAGTCAGGAGTCTTCATTTCCAATTGCCCAAGCCAATTCTCTGCACACATAAGTCATGTGCAAGGCTTTGACCAGAGCAATGGTAATCACCAAGTATGTATCATACTTGAAACCAAATAATTGTGGGTAATGATTTTTTGTGGGAATATATGTTCTGAGGGCAGAACCACCAAATTCATGCTACACATTTAAGACCTAACCTTGCTCAGAAGTTAGACTATTTTTCTGATAGACAGTCCCAAAATGTCATAGGCAGAAATACTTCTATTCCATGGAAGAAGTATGAGGAGGAACAGGAGGCTATTCTGGAAACAGCAGCAATCTTCACAATGCGGGGACAGGGAAACCATAAATATGGTTTGGGCACAAACTCAGCAAACAATCAGACATACAGGGAATGCTTCACACAGGAATCCTGCTTCCCAAGAAACAATGGATCAAGTTTGTGAGTACTCTCAAGGATGGTTTATTGCAAAAAAACAAAAACAAAAAATAAACAAACAAAACAACAACAACAAAAACAACAACAAAAACATACCTCATTAAAAACATGCAAATATGTGTAGTGGTATTTGCTCTGCCCATGACCTTGGGCTATATGGCCCAAAGGAGGCAGCGCTTCCTGCCGTTGTATGTGACCTCTTACATGGAGTTGGAGAAAGGTCACATGCCCTTCTCTCTGCTCCTGCCTGCGAGGTGGATTGGTTCCTGGTTGGATCAGAGGACAACTTCTGCTGTCTACTCCACTGTACACTCATGAATGTATTTCCTCAACTTATATCTTAATAAATTCTGTTACCCATTTAATAGACTCACGTGGATTGATTGTAATAAACATGTATTGTCTCCACCTATAAGTCTCAAGTGTTGATGGCTTGGCTTTTAGCCTGTAGCTCAATAGAGAGGAGATTGGATCAGGAGGGTGTGAGAAGCATCAATAGCTTATACTTTTGAGTTTATAGCTGAGTAGACAAGAGTTGGGTCCTTGCCAGGCTGTTGCTGTGGGATGTCTTTCTGTATGCTGTGAATATGTGTTGCTCTGATTGGTTGATAAATAAAGCTGCATTGGCCTATGGCAGGGCAGCTTAGAGGCAGGCGGGGAAATCGCCAAGAAGATGCCAGCCCGCCGCTGAAGGAGCAAGATGCCCACAGACTGGTAAAGCCATGGAATACACATGGCAAAACATAGATTGGTGGAAATGGGTTAATTTAAGATGTAAGAGCTGGCTTGCAAGAAGTCTGAGCTATAGTCCATAACGTTTGTGTATACACACATAAGTGTGTATAATTGGTAGGGTGCCTCTGAAGAGATCTGAAGGGGATGTTGTCCTGGACTCCTTTCCTTTCTGTCACTTGCTACTTCCTGTCCAGCATGAAGGGAGCAGCTTTTCTTCCACTGTGGGTTCCACCAGATTGTGTAAGGCAGAAGCAATAGGGCCAGCTCCCCATACCCTTAACCAATGAGCCCACGCATGCATATATTGCCTCCTTTAAGTTGATTTCTCTCAGGTAGCTTGTCAGTGATGGAAATCTGCACATGTAAATACATCCAAGTAATTATCCACGTGGTTGAATGAGAAAGGAAACCTTTGGTGCCACCCATTGTGGGATGGTTGGTTTCTCACTGAGTCTGAAGGTTCACCTGCCTTGACGGCTTTGTTTCTGCTATGTCTTAGAGGGGTCCAAGCTTTGCAGCAGGAGTGGAGCTGGAGCAGAAACACACACACACATACACACACACACACACACACACACACACACACACACGGGGGAGGGGGGTTGGGGCAGTTGTTCAACAGGACAGTCCCCATGCTCTCACTCATCTGTGGGAGCTAAAGATTGCCTTTAAAGACGACAGTAGAAAAGAGGTTACTGGATGGTAGGATGGATAGAAGGAAGCAAGGAGGCTGGATACAGGGTGCCAAACTACAGTGAGACAGCAGCAGTGGGTTCTTGTACTCCATTGCACAGTCAGATGACTGTGGCTCACAATAACCCACTGCACTTCTTATAAAGACCTAGAGCAGTTCAGAGACGCCCCCGGCCCCCACTGCGAAGGACTGGTGAGGAGGACATGCCAGTCCTCTGCTTTCTTCTCTCGGTGTATCCAAGCCCTGGATTAGCACCTTGGACTCTCAAAAGGTCCTCTGACCTTTACTCTCCAGGAGTGGCACGAGGACATACACACACACACACACACACACACACACACACACACACTAAAAAATATTCTACTTGTCCCGCCAACTCCGCTGTGTTGGAACTCTGTTGTGCTGGAAGAGTGAGCTGATGCTGTAATTTGTCAGGGAATATAGAGAGATAAGTAATTGTCATACACCTGATGATCTTAAATCCAAAGCTCAGCGTCTCTAGGCTCTGTCTTGCACAGAATCAATGTGTGCCAGATGATGTTGTCGTCTGTCTTTTCGATGTCTCCTGTTAATACAGAATTCATTGCCTCGTCTCACATCTTGCTGTGTCTAGCACTGTCTGTCTCTGTCTCTGTCTCTGTCTCTGTCTCTGTCTCTGGTCTCATTTGATCTGGGAGTCATGTGCCCTTACCCCTTGGCATAATTCTAGCCTTGTGTAGCAAGGCCAGCCATGGTGAAAGGCTGTGGTAGCAGTCTGTACAGGCTACCCCCAAACTTACTGGGCATTGCATTGAACTCTGGCTTCTTCTGCCTGTACCTTCCTGATGCCAGGATTACTGTACGAACCACCACGCCTGGTTTTATGTGGTGGTGAGGACCAAACCCATTGTGCATGCTAGGCAAACACTTTACCAACTGAGATACTTCACCAGCCCCTAAAGCTATAACTCTAAATTTGGATGGAAAACGTAGATGTGGTGGGTGGCTGACCTTCCATTTCATACAGACCCCTGGATTTGGACCCTCCCTTGAGAAACAGAATAGGGCATGAGGAAGATCCAGTTAAGTGCAGGTGAGACTTTGAAAGGCCAGTAAGAGTTTAGTACAAAAAGCTAAAGGCTCTGGATGTTCAAATAATTGTTTCTTTTCCTCAATTTTCAAATGAAATTTGTTATTTGAAAAAGAACATTGTATATGCTAACTTATCTGATTATGTTTGTTGAAGGGGGGATATTCCAGAACTTTTTTTTTCTGCCCTAAGTAAAATCATAGTCATGCTGTTTGGAAAGAGCTGAGTCATGAGAACATCTTGGAGCATTCTTTTTTTAGGGGGTTGAAGGTTTGGATTAATGAGATGTTTGGCCCTTACTGAAAGGTTAATTTACTTGGGATGAACCATGGCTGGTTCAACTTCCTATCACACTCCCCAGAAAACCCTGCAGTCTACCATCCTCCAGGCAAAACTCATTTACATTTTTTATCTCCCTACAGTCGGGTATGAAATTCCAGCGGTCATGTTCAGGCATAGCTTAACACAGGAGTCACCTCCGTGAGCAACAGCTTAATTTTCAGTGACATTTTGAGTCTGCACATCTGGGCTGGTGGAGACTTCTCTACTGTGACGTGTTCAATCTAGTGAGTAAAACTTAGTGCTTAAGATACTGCTGTGAAAATTAAAAGTGGTTTTATTCCATGGGGTTCCTCTATCCAGGCAAGAAGGGTGGCTTCTTTTCTGTTCCTCGGAGATATGTCAGAAGGAGCTGTGAATATTCCCTTGCTTGGGATAGGTTGGACCGTGTGAGGTGGGGTGGGGGTAACCCCATTTGGGAAGCTGATGGACCAGTTCTTAGAGCCTAGCTCTGCTTCTCCTTCATTGTGTGGTTAACCTCTCCACTGCGGGGTGGGGGATGGGGTGGGGTGGAGGAAGTGTACCACATCGGCTTCCCTCTTCTGTGAAGATTAGTATCAAAGTGATGGTTATTACCACTCTGCTGTTGGCCAGCTCACCAGGGGTAGATTGGACCTGATTCACCCGGGGTTAGTCTAATTTCTGTGTTGAAAAACGAGGTGCCCCCATAAAGCTCCATATTTTCAGAATGTGCTTCCATAATACTGACTGGTTCACAACTCTGGGTCGCTGGGTGAAATGCATTTTCCATATGGATTTCCAAGTGTCGCTTAGAATCTAGCTAGTGGGGGTAAGGGGGAGAAAATGAACCGGAAAGCAAGACTTCACAGATAAACACCTGAGAGGAAGGAAGACTGGATCGAAAACTAAAGGTGCAGATACTTGATGTGCACCGGACCCAGTGGGAGACCCAGACAGAATGCCTAGACAGAAGTTCTAGTCTGAGGCTGGAAGGAGAGCTTCTTTGGAAGCGCATGTCACAAGCCTGAAGATCGGAGTTCAGTTGCCAGTACCCACGTGAAATAGCCAAGCCTTGGGGACACTCGGAATCTCAGCGTTGGGGGGGCAGAGACAAGAGGCTCCTTGGAGCTTGTTGCCTGGCCAGCCAGCCCTACTTGTCAAGTTTCAGGTCAGTGAGAGACCCTGTCTCACAAAGGAAGGTGGACAGAGTTTGGGAACAACACTCAATGTTTTCTTATGCACACACACACACACACACACACACACACACACACACACACACACAAATACACACACAGTTACAGTTTCTACTAGTACTTGAAGAGTGAGTGGACCTGCATTCTTCTCCTTGGGTGTAAGAAGCCTTGAGGGTCAAGGACCCCAGTCTTTGTTGCAAGCGACAGCGTGTAGGCATGACCTCTCAAACAGTTTCACTCTAGACTTGTAATTCTTACTTTACTGGCCTCAAAGAAAGGCTTAGTGGACTCTGGGAACAGGACAAAAGGTGACAGGTGTTAGGCTCAACTGTCACATAGGCTTGGTACCAAATCCCACTCTTTCCCTACCTCCAGATGGCTTCTAAAGTATGAGGAAGTTAGGAAGGTATTGAGGACTGTGGTCTGGAAGAACTGGCCAGGTGCTTAAGATCTTCACCTGAGTGACTAAATTCAGAGCAAAGGGCTCATGAATGACAAAGTGGAGAAAAGGTCGCAGATGCAGGAAGTTGGGAACCATATTTCTTAAGGTCAGAGTTTTTATCATCAAGACACTGGTCTTTGTGAACACACACTGCTCTTCTGGACTTAAAATCAAGATGGACTGGAATGCTTATTCTGACGTGGCCGTTGGGAAGGAAAGAGGCTAGAGTGACCTATGCTGCTTTCATCTGGTGTCTGGACACAGCCTGGCTATTTCTATATATGCTGGAGACGTTTGCAGCAAATTCATCCTTATCGTTAGGCCTTTCCTCTTGGCCACAACCTCTAGGAAGCATAACCTTCACAGAAAATGCACCAATGTTGCCTTTCTGGTTAGGCATCAATAGAAATGGCCCTCTTTTACTGGTTTGCCTGTCTTAAAGCAAACACTGCCCCACCCCCACAAGTGTACGCAGAATAGTTGACATTCTTCCTTTCCCTCTACAAGGCAGATTAACACCACCTGTCTTGGCTAACATTCATGGGATTCAGCAGGAAAAATAGTATTAGGCAGGAAAAGCTCCCCTGAATGCCGTATTTTAGGATTATTTCTTTGGTTGCGAAACTGCTATCTTTGTATTCAGAGGTGATGAGACATTTTCTGGCTAGAAAGAGAGTTGTTGCAGTGAGGTGTCAAGTTCAAAGGAGACCCTGCAAAGATCTAAGCCCGATTTGAGCCCAAGTCTTTGGAGGAAGGTGAGTGATGGGTGGCCAGGCTTGCTTACATTTTCTGCTTACTGTTACAGTGTGGGGAGGATTGTGGTCATCCCCTTGCTGAACCACCCCACCCTTTCTTCTGTGGAAGGTATTAATGTGGGCCCTCCTTCCGACTGGATCTCCGCCAGCTAGCTGGGAGCAGTTCAATGGCTGCCTCTGTGAGGCAGTATCAGGGAAGTTGTAAGTGCCTCCAGGTTCAAAGGGCTTTGAGCTGGCCGTGCTGGATTTGGCATTTAGAAAGCAGGGCACCATGGGCTGAGTGGTTAACCTTTTGCTGTCTGTCTTTTTCCTTTTTCTGAAATGATGATAGTGGAGTGTTTCTGAGGCGTGTTGAGAAGATTGCTGAGTTATGTTTGGGGAAGGGCTTTGAGATGCTCGGATGAAAGGTGTTCCACAACAATTACGCTCACACTTTGTTCTTACATAGCGCCTTTCTTCCAGGGAGCTCCAACTGCTTGATACAAATTGTTTCATTAATCCTCACAGCATCCCTCTAGTGGTTATTATCCCCCGTTCTTGTATCGGGAATCTGGAACACAGGAAGTAAAGTGACATGGCTAAGGTAACCCAGCAGGTCACTGGTGAAATCGACAGAGTGATTCAGATCTGATCCATTCCTCCATTGCTTCATTCCTTTGCCAAATATTTGACCACAATTATAAGTCAGACACTGTGGTTATTGAATATGAAGAGCATTATGGGAAATTAAGTAAAACACATTCTCTGTTATTAAAGAGATGGAGTCTGTACCCTTGAGTTAGTAGATAAATAGTATCACCTGTCCATCACAAAGGACAGTAGTTAAAGCCAGTATGCATCCAATGTAGTCAAAAAGCAAACAAAAGCAAACAAGCAAGCAAGCAAGCAAAAACACCAAATAAGTAACTCCGGTGGACAAAGGATGCCACATGAGTTCACTAGCTCACTCGTAGAAAAAAAAACAAGCCAAAGAAACATGTCTCAAACAGGAGCATGAAGGAGCATGGGAAACCCCCATGGGCCAAGAGATGCTCCTGGCTGGGTGGGAGCAAAGTGAGTGTTAGAGAAGCAGCCTAAGCAATCCAAACTTTATTCACCAGGCAACTGAGTAGCATTGGAGGCTGCTCAAGGAGAAGGAATGAGGTCACCTCGACAAGGAGTGTTCTCTTATCTGAAGTTGCACTTTTAACAGTTTCAGCTTACCTGGAGCCAAATGCATCCTGAAAACAGCAAGCGGAAAAATCTCACACAGGAACAATTGGTGAATTTTAAGCTGAATCCTTTCTACATAGTCTGCGGCAATCGCGCATCATTCTACGGTGTCCCACAAGGGGCACACATCATTGCTTTGCCTGGAGTATCTACCTGCCCATTAATCACTTAGTGATCATCCTAGTTATCAGATCAACTATCATGAGACTGCCTCACGTGTGTTCAAGTAATCCTTCCTTTTTAATACAGCCTCAAACACAAGAGTAGTGGCCTTGGCAATTTTCAACCCTTAAAGAGAACCATAGAGTGCTTCCTTAAAGTATCATTATCAGAAGGTTAAGTAGACTGAAATGAGGTGACAGATATGTATAACTTCATCATAGTATCTTAGTTGTTATTGTCCATCTCTTGTCATGCCTGCTCCATAAAATAATGTTTGTCACAGTACACACAGTGTACACAGAGTCTGGGATGATCCCTGCTTTCAGACATCAAGTGGAGGACAGGCCTTGTATTATATTCCCTGTGGAAAACATCTTCTGGTGGCTGATTATTAGGAAGTCTGTATGTGGAAGGGGCCTGTCCAGATGTCAAGAAGAAAGCTCCCTGATACAGTCTAACCAGTCACTGGGCCATCTCCTCTGTAAGATTTACCATCTTTGTGTGTGTCTCTATGGTTTCGATCCCAGGGCCTTGAACATGCTTGGCGACTATTCTACCTGTGAACTACTTTTCAACTTGTTATTTTGAGGCAGAGTCTCAGTAAGCTGCCCAGACTGGTCTTGAACTTACTCTATAGCTCAGGCAGGTCTTGAACTTGCAATCTTCCTGCCTCTCCCTCCTCTGGAGGTAGAATTACAGACCTGTCCCACCAAGCCCAGTTCTCCTATGTGGTTTTAGGGCTCAGAGCTCCAGTGTTGTTTGGAAATGCTCCAGTGGGATGTCAAGAAAACAGCTGTAACAATGCTCTTTCATGGCTACTGTGTTTTCTCATTTCAAGAAGCATAGAACTGTCTTTTTAAAATCAAATGATCTATAACACAGCTTTTCAATGATGGTGCCGTGAGTGACTGCCACTCTTCTGCTTTGAAATCCATCAGGCAAAGTGGTTGAGTCTACATCAATTACTCATTATAGTAGAAAGTGAGCCTTTGTTACGCTGTTTGTTAAGTATCTCTTCAAATTAGATACAAGAGAATGATCTTCAATGCAAAAGAGTGTTGATTTTTTATTTCCCGTGATTAACCATTCTGTGATTAGACATATTTATTTTTATTTTTACTCAAGCTTATAACCATGAAGTCAAATTTAAGAATGGGTCCCTGATCACTTGTATTTCTTTTTCTTTTCTTTCTTTTTTTTTTTTTTTTTTCTTTTTCCTTGTCAAAAGTTCTTTTAAATGTCTGTCAGGAAAAATTAGAGAAATCATTTCGCTGTGTAAGAGGCTCTGAAAAGTTTTTCAAGTCTGAATGGATACAAATCCTATAGGCTACTTGTGGGATGAAAGAGGAAGGCACGCTTGGTGTTGGAATCATAGCTGTCTGGACAGGAGCTCTTGACTTTTGAGCTAGGAAAGGAATCAATTCAAAATAGTCTACAAAATTTAAATCTGGACATGTGGCCATTTAAAAAAGTCTGTATTTTAACCAATCATTTTATTTATTTGTTTGTTTATTTATTTATGAGTGTGTAGGTCAAAGGACAGCTTGTGGGAGTTGGCTCTCTCTCTCTACCATGGAAGTCTCAGGGATTAAACTCAGGCTGTGAGACTTGACAGCAGGTGACTTGAACATCCAACACTCTGCCTCACTGGATCCTTTCGTACATTTGGTGTGTTCGAACCACAGCTTGACCATGTAGCACGTGGCTTGTTTAAAGTTAATGTTTTCTGGGCAACGCTTCCTATACAAAGTGAGTGTGCTGCTTGTCCTTCCTTATAATGAGTGTACCAGCTGGGATAGGGAAGGTGAGGCTGCCGGGTGAACCATGTTTAGGTAGCAGCATCTGTGATAATGGAGGTGTAATTCTGACCCCAGCAGAGCTCATGGCAGGTCTGAGCTCCCCCTTCCCAGCATGCACTTCAGCGATGGCTCGCTACAACAGAGTAAGAGAGAATTCAAGGGGTGGTGACTGGAAGTTTTCCCCAACCATGACTCTTTGTTTCTATCAACGTTTCACCAACCAAACAGGTCACATATCCATGCCTGATTTTAAAGAGATGGGAATTACACTCATTCTGTGTGTCCACAGAATGGGAATCAGCACAGACTTTAAAACATGATGCTCATTGAAAGTTAAATTTTTTGAAAAACAAAACCAAGCAAAACATATTGCCACTTCTAAAACATGCATCTTAATTTTGAAAAGCAAGTAATTTGCGTTCTGGGGTGTTGCTGGAGGACATACTGGTGTTGTTAACATGATATACTCTGCAATGTGAAAGTATTAGTTGACTGGTATTCCTTTATGTAACCCTAAGTTGTTTAAGTACCATATTGGGGTTTCTTCTTCCTTCATTTCCACACGGAAGAGCTGACACAGCGGGTGCTAAAATGTTCACATGTATTGTGATGTCAATCACTCTTTTTTCATATGTTTATTTATTGTGCATATGTGTGCATGTGCGTGGAGGTTGGAAGACAACTTAAAGAAGTTAGTTCTTTCCTTCCATCATGTGGAAGCTGAGGGATAAAATTCAGATCATCAGCTCTCATGGCCAGGGCCTTTACCTACTAAGTCATCTGACTTGCTCCAATAATTTTTAAGATCACATACATTCATAAAAAGAACTAGGAAATCTGAATTTACTTTTCTCTAAAGAGAGGGGGAAATTCCATTTTTATTACTTAGAAAATATTTAAAATTTTTCCATAGTTGGACTTCCAGTATATTTTCCAAACTGTATATTAGGAAAAAGTAAAATATCAAACGCCATTTGGAAAGCTTTTTTTAATTTGGGGATGAACTTGGGTGAGGGAGGAGTGAAGTTCCTTGTGCTTGATGTTGCGGGTGATTTACACAGAAATTCCATTTTACACTTTGCTTCAGTGAACCAACTATAAGAAACCCTAATGTTCTGTGAAGAATATGCTCTAACTCATTGTTTCTTGAGAATCACCAATGAACTATAGTTTGGAATGTATTTAGATATCTAAACCCATGAAAAGGTTGATCAAATAAAAAAAAATCCTCTGGGCAGTGGTGGCACACGCCTTTAATCTCAGCACTCGGGAGGCAGAGCCAGGCGGATCTCTGTGAGTTCGAGGCCAGCCTGGTCTACAGAGTGAGATCCAGGACAGTCACCAAAACTACACAAAGAAACCCAGTCTTGAAAAACCAAAAAAAAAAAAAAAAAAAAACCTTAAGACTTATTTATTTATTTATTTTACTTATTTTTTTCCTTAAATTTGACTCCACATATCCAGTCCTTTCTTTTGGTGTGTCAAACAGCTCCTCTTCTCATTGGCAAGTGTGTCTGAGGGTGTTTGGCACACCCACCTGTTAGCTGCCACCCTTATGTTGGTGCCTGCAATATTCCCTCTTGGGTCATTGACCCATTTCTGGCCATTCCCGCCCACTCACTCACGAATTGTATGGAATCAATGATTTGTTGTTGTTTTGTTTTGTTTTTTGTTACAGAGGCAAAATTAGTCTCCAAGATGTATGATAGTCATTGGAGGTTATTTTTCTACTATTTTAGCTCCTTGGGATCTTAGATTCTTCAGATTTACTTGTATCTTAATTTCAGATGGTTCCCAGCTAAGGTCTTGCTGTGTGGACTTTGCGAGAGAGGTCAGTGTATTCTCTTTTGGTACATGTGGGCACTGGAGAATTGTCCTTTTTTTTCTTTCTTTCCTGCAATCTGAAAGCAGGCAAAGGATCATGATAAGAATTAGTAGATAACTAGAAGCTACTTTAAACTTTTCTTTTTATTTTGTGTGTATGAGTGTTTCGCCTCTATGTCTGTATGTACACCACTTATATGCCTGGTACCCACAGAGACTGAAAGAGGGTATTCAAACCCGTAGAATTGGAGTTACAGAGGGTTGTAAGCTGCCACATTGGTGCTGGGAACAGAACCTGGGCCCTCTACAAGAGCACCAAGTGCACTTAACTGCTGAGCTGTCTCTCTGGCTTCAGGGAAGCTACTTTATCTTAGGCAGTCACCAGTCACTGTAGAAAGGGGCAGAGTCAAGTATGTCAGGAACACTGTCTGTAGGTAGGTCTCAAAGTGCTGTGCTTTGTACCCAGCACTTAGTGTGGTTCATCTGTCGGCAGTTCCTAAGCAACCCCAAGGCAGAAAGGCAGAAGCTCCAGAATGCAAGAAACCAGCCAGCTTAACACTCCTTTAACACGCCTTTAATCCCAGCACTCGGGAGGCAGAGCCAGGAGGATCTCTGTGAGTTCGAGGCCATCCTGGGCTACCAAGTGAGCTCCAGGAAAGGCGCAAAGCTACACAGAGAAACCCTGTCTCGAAAAACCAAAACAACAACAACAACAACAACAAAAAAGCAACAAAAAAAAAACCTACTGGTTATCCAAAGGTGGCCGAGGTTGTTGGCCTTGGAGTAAGACTAGACATGATGAAGAGTGAGTGATTTCAAGCAGTTAAAAGCAGCCACAAGTCTCTTCATATCTGTAGCCTGCATGAGCCTCAGATACTGCCTTTGGGCATCTTATTTGGCAAAATCAGTTTTCAGAGTTGACGCCATAGTTTTGGTTGGGGTGTGGGGGTGGAATAAAGAAATGTTGGGAAACAGAAGAGACTAAACAGTCAGGGCTACTAAATCATTTCACCCCATTTGCTTTTAAACACATCATTTGCTTTTCCAAATTAGGGTACATCTTAGAAAAGGTTTCTGAGGGGAAACTTCCGAGTCTTACTTTCCTAATGTGCTACCAGTCTGCACACATCTCACAGTCTGCCTTTTGTTTTGCTCCATGCCAGTGTGTGTATTAGTCAATGTCAATAGCATTATAGAGCAGTCCTTCTTAATAGTTACCTGGATTGTGCTGGCTAAGCTGCTACACTGAGCTGGGTCATATGTAAATTTTTAGTGTTGACACTCTTTCTGTTTTTTTTTTTTTTAAGGCTAAATGCATTTACATAACATGCAATATTTGTGTCTAAATTAGATCCTGACTCAGAGTTACCCTCTTTTCCTTCCTGGGTTCCCAGGTGGCTGCAACACACCAAACTTTGAGACTTCAGACTCCCAGCGCTCATCTTCCAAATGATCCATCCCAGGAAGGTGATTTTCATGTAATAATTTTCTGTGAGGAGTTTTAACCTCTTTTGGCGCATTTCTATTATTTCTTTGTCCTTACTGGTGGTTACACCAGCTCCCAGCTTAATATCATTTGCACATTTCATTAATATGTGTCTTACTCCCTCTTCGAGATCCTTAATAAAGATGTTAAATTAGATTGTATCTGACATTGACCCCTGGGGCACTGCGATGCTTTAACGATATCCCGTTTCCCTGTCTATGGAGTTCTCACAGAATGCACCAGGCCCAGCTTCAACCTGGGATAAATCTTCAATTTGAATTCTCAGGCAGAAGTCAAGTCATGTGGTTTGGGATAACTTGACATTGCCAGAACATACTTGTAGTTGCTAGGATGTCATATTTTAGCAATTAAGTTCAAGTTTGCCAGAATGATATGTCAGATTGCCAATCTGCCGACAATTACAGGAGATCGTCTCTCTGTCCGGCTTAATGCACTTCCATCAAACTCGTCTTACAAAGTGAAACTCAGCTTTTTTACGTCAAGCCTAGCAATCATGCTTCACCCGCGTTTAAACAGCATGTCTTCTGTGTTTTGACGCAAGAGGCAGCTGCATCAATACACCAAGGATGATAAACTCCAGAAAAGTGTACCAGGTGTCCCAGTGAGAATCTGGATGCACAACCAACGTTCAACTTCCCAAAATTTACAAGTTCTGTTTCCAAATTGGAAACATTTATTTAATCTTTTTTAAAGAGAGGGTATAATACCATATGATGTTCTTTGCATGAAATTTAACTCTCTCTCAGTATTTGGTAAAATCAGAGAAATCTATGTACTTATTTCCGAAACAAAATTTCTTCAACTAAGTTAAAGAATAATGCCTTCAAAAATAGGTTGTATTACCAGATCATTCCAAATGATCAAATATAGCCAACTTCTCTTGTTATATGCCTTGAGGTAGACTTCTTTAGCTTTGCAGAGTTTTTTTTTTCTTTGTCTGCTCTTAGGAGCATATATTTCAACAACTCTGATTCTGAAAGAAGGGAGCCATTCGAGATTCCTCTTAACCAGGATTCGGGAGTAGACTTGTAAGTATAGCTTTACAGAATGATCAACCCAGCTAAAAGCACCTTTCTAACCACTCAGGATGGTTGCACTCCTCTGTGAGGACATTTTCAGACATGTGGTGACTGATCCTTGTGTCTTGGAAAGGACAGTTTTACTGGACTGCTCTACTGCATTGGGAAACCTGAATTTCAGAATCCTCCTGTGGATCTCTTGGTGTCTCTTGTTTGCCTCTGGGGTGCCTCCCCTTTGCCCCAGCACAATGAGAAATGATAGCCCTCACCTGCATTGAGAAATGGGCTGGTCACACAGGCAACAGAACTAAATAGATTAACCAATCTGTGTAATGGAATTGTTCGGTGCAGTTTGGTTGAGGCTAATGGTCCTTGATGCTTGTCTTCTATTTTGAAAGATCATTGGGCCGAAGAGCATTGAGTTATACTCTTGATGTCAGAGATTTCCTAATCTAGTTGCAAGGTAAAGAAGTATGTGTAAAGAATCAGCACAATATGAGAATACATAAAATGGAGAGAGACTTGATGGGCACACATGCCTGCTTTCCAGGGACTTGTCTTTGGTCTCAAGAGACCTCCCAAGTGGGGTTTGCTGGCTTGTCAAAACTGAGCAGAATATCATCAGCTACATTTTTCTTCAGATCTCATGCTTATTTATGCTTCCCCAATTTTGGAAAACCTACCTGTAATAATTACTTAGCAAGTATTAAAAAGTTATTTTATATGGGCAATTGCATGTGTTTATAATAGATTATGGAATCTGTTTTAGAATGGATAAAGTTACTGTTAGTTTATGCCATTCTAATCTTTGAGCCAAAGGCCTATAAAATTTTGCAAAAAATCCCAAGTAATAGTAATAATAATAATAATAATAATAATAATAATAATAATAATAATAACTGCATGGTGGTGGCACACGCCTTTAATCCCAGCATTCGGGAGGCAGAGCCAGGTGGATTTCTGTGAGTTCCAGGCCAGCCTGATCTACAGAGCGAGATCCAGGACAGTTACCAAAACTACACAGAGAAACCCTGTCTTGAAAAACCAATACTACTACTACTACTACTACTAATAATAATAATAATAGAGAAGTCCTTAGGTAGCCAAGAGGTACACATGGAAGCATCTGAAAATAAGTTTTCTCATACACTTTAGTTTACAACCTCTTAACATCTTTTACCTTAGATTTAACTAAAGTGAAAGAAAAGCATTTCAATAACATTGGACACATACAGTAGTAATATAAATCACATATCTGTGATGGAAATACAAAAAAAAATCTCTCTACACATACATGGATATATCCTGAGTTTGGATGCATGCACATACATATATGTTGTTGGTTGTTTTTTCTACTCTTTTGGGGGGCCCACCACTCAGCTCCCAAATAAATCACACACAGAGGCTTAGTCTTAATTATAAATGCCTGGCCTTAGCTTGGCTTGTTTCTTGCTAGCTTTCCTTAACTTTAAATTATCCTGTTTATCTTTTGCCTCTGGGCTTTCCCGTTCTCTTACTTCTATAAATCTTACTCTCTGGCTGGCTGTGTAGCTGGGTGGCTGGCCCCTGGAGTCCTCCTCCTTCTCTGGCTACTTCCTCTCTCCCCCCATATTTCTCCTATGTATTCTCTCTGCCTGCCAGTCTGCCTACCCTTTCTCCTGCCTCGCTATTGGCCATTCAGTTTTTTATTAGACCATCAGGTGTTTTAGACAGGCAAAGTAACACAGCTTCAAGGAGTTAAACAAATGCAATGTAAACAAAAGTAACACAACTTATAAAATAATATTCTACAACACCTATATAACTGTTCTTTGTGCATTTATTTCATGTGTGTGAATTGATCACAGTAGCAAAAGTGTAGATACCACTTAAAATAGCATCTAGTGTAGTGGAGAATCACACACTAGCCACCTAGAAGACTCTTTTAGGAATCATGTTAATGTGTTATTCTCCCTCACCTGGAAATTTGGTTGTCTATTTTGTTTTTCGAGACAGGGTTTCTCTGTGTAGCTTTGGAGCCTGTCCTGGAACTCACTCTGTAGCTCAAGCTGGCCTCGAACTAACAGAGATCCGCCTGCCCTGCCTCCCGAGTGCTGGGATTAAAGGCGTACAATGCCCGGCTTGGTTCGGTTGTCTTAATGTGAGTGCTTCCATGTTCTATTACTGTGAATCCTCATCAGTCCTGAGTGCCAGAAATGAAAGATTTATTAACAAAAATGTAATTGAAGTGACACTGGTCACCTTTGCTGTGTCACGATCAAATGCATTCTCGAACTCTTGCGTTTTTGGATTTTTTAAAACTAAGTTTAAGTTTATTTAGCATAAATTAGTTTAAAGCTATTAATATTTTTCTTTAAAAATGAGGATCCAATATAACACGACTCTGAAACATTGTAAGATTTGAAACTGGAGTTTTCTTCCTGGGGGCTTTTACTGCAATTCTGTCTCATTGGACAATTAAAAGTAACCATTCTGGCCACATCTTTGTGAGGATATGTACAAGGATTATTTGGATAGTGCCGCAATAGAAAGCAGAAGGAAGCATTCAGCGCTGAGAGTCTGCAGACAACGCCAGGCTTTGAGAATCCACAACTGGACTCTAGGGCTGCTCGAGAGACAAGCCTTGTGTTTTGCAGACAAGAATTTTTCCTTAACCGGTGGTCAGTCTGTGCAACAAGCAATCCGCAAGGAGGCCAGAGGTAAACAGAGGAGATAAGGAAGAGGGGGTTCGTGCATCTCCGTTTACCGTCTGCGAAGTTCAAATCATGCATCATCTCTAATGAGCTTGATAAAGCCCGACGAGGCAAATGCGCCATAATTCATCACCCCTTCCTGCTTCAAAAGTGACAGGCAACCTATTCGAAAAGTCTTCATTTCGTAACAATGAAGATGGAAAATCAAAAAAGGAAGCGCGATCATCACATCGAAAATGGCATCTGCCGAGGAACTCTTAATAGCCACGTCCAGTATGGAAAATTGTCGGGAATTAGGTTCTGCTTCATTAATACTACACCCAAACCTCCTGTTAGTGCCTATAAAGAAGCGTTCATTTTTAAATATTTTTGCTGCAATCTAGGAGAAAATTTCTTTTTAAACCTTTGCAAAATTTTATGGACAATGTGCTTTCTTATCTGCAGTTGTTAGAAAGGCACCATTAGCTTCAAGCTCTCCCGCTAAAGGACGACACAAAATGCTGAGGGGTCTAAATGAAACTCATCCCGTGAAGAACAATAACGTACTCGGAGCAATTTTCTGAGGATGTTTGCTTCTTTCTAGCAACGGCTCTACAAATGCAGCTCAATGATTCCCTTTGGAAATCAACCGCATTATCTTATAAGACAGACCTGAGCATCCGAGACCTCACCCCAGAGCACAAGAGGAGATCTTCTGAGAGTTTGGGACCCAGTCACCTCTTAAGGCTTGCAATCATTCTGCAAGAAGGCGAGGGAGGGTGAGATGTGCGCAGACCACTGATGAAGAGAAACAGAGACTCTCCAAATGTCTCAGAACTGCGTGCCCTCCCCGTGCGGTCTCAAAATATGTCTCTGTAAGGAATGAAGAAGGCAACATTTCTTTATTAAGAAGTTTAGTGATCATGTTTATTTAAAGTTATAATCTGTGTGGTGATGAACAAATAATAGAGATGCTATTTAGGGAAAGGAGCTTTTGTTGTTGTTTAGGACTTGAGAAGTGTATTTACACAAAGATTTCAAATACTGAAACATGCTTGCTTCTAAATAATTGCAATTTATGAAGCCTGGAATCTTCACACTGAGGAGTGAGGTCAAGGGCTTCCCGGCTTAAGAGGGAAGTTTTCTCTGTAGCAGTCTCCATACATTAGGATGCATTCTGCCTGGTAGATTGACAGAAAACAGCCCTGTGGGACTTACAGTAATTGATTTTATATGGTATGAATAGATGCAGAGTTGCAAAGCCAGCGCCATCATGGTTACGTCCTTATTATTGGCCCTCTGTTTAACGGCATTCCGGTGACAAACAGCCCAGTCTACTTACCACTGAATTATTAATCCGTCAAATCATATTTTAAGTAAACTGTTTTATTTGGGGTGGGGAGGAGTCTTCAAGAAGAGTTTCTGTTGTCTCTGAGTTTTATTGTGAGAGAGAAAAGTGGGGGGGAAAAAGAGTATTTAAATTTTTGTAATCTACCCAAACTTATTCTGTATAATGAAATGCCAAACTGAGTTCTCACAAAAGGTTATTCATTTGTGATCTTGCGCGAAGTAGCATTCCTGTAAGGACAGCGGCTCCTCCTCCTTCATCCCTGCCCTGGCAGAGAAGGTGAAAACCCAGTACAGTTATTTAGGCTCCTTTAGGAGCCGTGCAAGGAGTAAAGCCAGAGAGAAACACAGACTCCCGGCTCTGTGACTGTGGTGTGCCACCCTTACCTCAGGGCCGGCCGGGGCTGTTCTCCCGGAGGGTGAACTCAGGCCTGAGAGGCGAGTCCGTTCTCCATTCAATTTACTCATCTGACCTCCATACACAGTTCACGGCATTTCTTTCTTTTCTTTCGTCCCGTCCCTCGGCTCCCCTTTCCTACCAGGGACATTTTTTTTTCTTTTAAGAGAAGGGCTGGAGAGATGACTCAGCAGTTAAGAGCGCTTGCTGCTCCCCCCACCCACCCCAGGGTTGGTTCCCAGGACCCAAGTTTGGTTCCCTGCACCCATGTGGTGGCTCACAGAGCTGTAACTCTAGTGCCAGAGATTCTCTTGCCTTCTTGGCCTCCACAGGTACTGTACACATTCGTGTAGGCAAAACACTCATACACACAAATAAATAAGTCAAATGTAAGTTAAATATGAAATATAGATATAAAAATAGAAATTCTCAATTAAAAAAAGTAGAAAAATTTAGCCCTAAGGTTTATTAAATTAATAATTTAGGTTAGTTATCTTTCTTCGTGTGCCCTAAACAATTACTTACATGCCTTAGCTTTCATACATTTCCACAAAGTTTTTCTTACCGTTCTTTCCTATTTATTCTTCAGTGAAAAAGTCTGGTGGATTTATCTTTTATTACTCTTAAGAAATCAGTGATTTCAACCAGTTGTTTTTTTATTCATATTTCCTCTCAAAGTTCTCAAAATAATGTGGAATATAAAGAGTGGTTTATGATGTGCATCCCCAGCCTCACAGAACTTCAACTACAATTTACTACTGAGGGTTTTCAAAAGAGGAGGAAGCTGGGAGAGCTGGCCCACACCTTTAATTCTCCTCCTCAGGAGGCAGCCACAGTGGGATCGCCATGAGTTCAAGGCCAGTCTGGTCCCCAGAGTGAGTTCCAGATCAGCTGGTGCTGCATAGAAAGGCCTTGTACGCCTTTAATCCCAGCACTCCGGAGGCAGAGGCAGGTGGATCTCTGTGAGTTCGAGGCCAGCCTGGTCTACAGAGTGAGTTCCAGGAAAGGTGCAAATCTATACAGAGAAACCCTGTCTCGAAAAACCAAAAAAAAAATGAAAGAAAGAAAGAGGGAAAGAAAGAAGGAAGGAAAGAAGGAAGGAAAAAAGAAAGAAAGAAAGAAAGAAAGAAAGAGAAAGAAAGAAAGAAAGAAAGAAAGAAAGAAAGAAAGAAAGAAAGAAAGAAAGAAAGGAAGGAAGAAAAGGGGGAAAAGAATAGTTTGATGGTTAATTCTCCTGGGGTTTGTTGGGTTTAGAAGGAACTGTAGCAAACATCCAGTTGGGTATTTGGCAATTGGACTGTAACACTGGCTGAAGGAGGTTCCATGGGGATATATGACAAAAACTTTCTCCTAGAGATGGCAGGCTCAAGGAAGCCAACCCTCCAAACTCCTCTTTGATGACGGGGCTGGGTGGAGAAAGCCATGGGTTCTCCACAGTTTCAATAAAGACAAGTGAGTGCTTTGGAACAGTGGAGGTAGGCTAGGGAGGCATGCTCCGCCATGACACAGTCCAGAAACTGAAGGGTTTATTGTCTGACCACACCCTGTTTAATCATGGACACTAACCCTCTATCTCCTCAGCTCTCCTGTCTTCTCTTCCTTCTCCTCTTCCTCTTCCTCCCGCTTCTCTGTTTTTCTTCTTCCTTTTCCTTCTTTCTCTCCTTCTTTGTCTTTCTCCTCCTTCTCTTCCTCCCCATCCTTCTCCACATCTCTGCTCACAGTCAGATCTGCCAGCGGTTTGCAGGCCAGCCAGAGAATGCTTGTGGCACAGTAAGGATGTCGTGGGTGAGGGCTCTGGTCCATGGCTCTCTCCTCTCACCCTATTAACTTCTTTACTCTCTGAGGTGTGCTGTAAACAAGCATTTCCTACTTCTCTCCTACCTAATTTGTGATTCAGTCACAACCAACGAGAAAAGGAAGAGCGTTTGAGATCTTGAGAAATTACAAAATATCTGTTTGTCCAAATCCAGGCAGCCACATTAACAATCCAGTACAGCATCTCTATTACAAGCCGAAGCTAAAGTCCTCTAACTTCAACACTCAGTCAAGGCCATGAAAGGACTGTGGGAAGAAACTGTGGCTAGACAACTCATCTAAAACAAAAATAATTTAAAGTCTTCTTTTGTGATAAAATTCATGTAAAAACCAAGTTTATTGAGTTCCTAGACGAAGCAGAAGAGAACTGAAAATGTTGGCTGAACAGTGAATTCATGAGAGCGCTGGGCAAGTAACTTTGTTTAAAGACGCTTGTGGATGGTATTAACAGCCACCAAAACAAGCTCCTTCTCCAGCCCTGATGGGGATCAGGAAGTGGAACTCAGCTCTGGGCCTGCTCTGCAAGGGGGATTCATGGTCTACCTCATTTAAAACAACTGGATTCTTGCATTTGGAACGTAGGAAACCTAATTACACTCTACACTCGGGTACATTCTCTTCAGTCTACCAAACACAGGGTGGGGTGGGGTTGGGGGGGACCAGTGGCAGAAACTGAAAGGCCAAAAGAGAGAAAAGAGTCCCTAAGACCTAATGAATCCAAACTAAACACCTCTCCACAGAAATGTCAAACATTTCTCTTAGCACAAAACAAGGCTTAAAGAATTCTCTGCTTTTGTCTCTGGCCTAATTCCTTAAGCAGAGAGGGGGATTTTCTTCTGGGAGTGTTATTTCACAAAGAAAGAAACAGCAAATAAACAAAAGACTCTCAAAGAGAGAGGGAGTATAAATAAAATTCATGACTCCTTAAAGAGTTTACCCCGAAAGAACGTGGAGGGGTATTACCATTAAAGCAGCAAGGACGGGAGAGTGAGTGCGGAGGGATGGATGGATCTCAAAAGAGGCAGGCTTCATTTCATGTGGTTCAGAAGAAAAGTGCACCTGCATGCTTTCAGGGTGCAAACAAATTACCAAAACCCAATGTCTTGACTTTTTTTTTTTTTAAATT
>CABHPH010144004.1:17500-49692 GCA_902168325.1 Peromyscus nudipes | reverse complement strand
GTGGGCCTCAGGGAACCAGAGCTTCTCTCTGACCTGGGCAGCAGTGGCAATGGGAGTCTCTTTTAGCAAGGCCTTGGGGAGGAAAATTAGAATGTGAAATTGGGCAGAGGCCTGGGCCTGTGGGAGTTAAAGGGAGGCCACCCAAACCTCAGCTTTCCGTTGTCATTTGGGGCCCTCGTCTGAGACCCATGGGCCACTTGAGTCTCCCCTCCAGAGCTGCAGGCTCCATCTTGTCTGTTTGTCTCACCCTGAACACTGAAAGAGACACAAAGAACCCGCAGGCCACCCTGCACCCGCACCTTGCCTCTGCCTTGTGACTGTGCTTAATTTAGGCCAAAGGAAAACAGCTCCTAAAATAGAGCTGCTCTGAGAGGCAGCTGCGGCTAGGAAGCACTCCACAGAAAGAGAAAATGTGCAGGTGACAGGGGAGCCTAGTTCTCCTCAGGTGTTACGTAACCTCGGCTAGGAAACTGGGGCCCTAAATCAGCAGAGGGGAGCAAGCTTGCCCTGTCCCTTTAGAGACCTTCTCCCCTTCCTCCAGACCAGGGGGTCGGCCCCACTTTACAGGCAAGGAAGGAGCTGGGTACAAGGTCACCCCTCAAAGCATCCCCAGGGAGTCTGTCATGCATGCCTAAGTGATCACATGACTCCCCAGAGCTGGCTAGGAGCCTCAGAGGGGTCAGGTGACTCCCAGAAGGGTTGGTGCCTGGGGTGGGTTTCATCTGACCACAGGGGTGGGGGCAGGAGAGGCGGAGAGGGACAAGCTGTCCAGAGAAAGCAGTAGCAGCAGAGGCTGCCCCATGGCCAGCATTCTCTGGAGTCTGGAACAGTCACCGGCTTAGCATTTTTCATCTCCTTTAGCCAGGAGGAGGCCTCTGTCATGCTGGAGAGCTGCCTCCTGCCTTCACGCATCTCCCTATTCCTTCAGTGGTCATTTCATTGCAGAAAGTTCTACTTCCTGTCTGACTTCTACTCCACTTCCGGACTGACCGTGGCCTGCCTTAGCTTATCTTATCCTTTCCCAGGTTTCCTTTCTCCTCCCCAGCTGGTCCTCCCTGGCTTATGTGCACAACGCCCTTCCTCTGACATCCTTTAAATGCCGTCGTCCTTTGTGTTTCCAGCTGGCTCCCAACCAGGTGTGAAAAAGATCATCTCTTTGCTGCTAAAAATGACTGAATTGAGAAGAGGGAAGAGCCAAGGACCAAGGAGGGTGGAATCCAGAACAGTGAAGTCCACAGGAAAGGAGCACCCAGAGGGTGCTGGGGCTATTTGGGGTGGGGGTGGGGCTTCGCAGAGCTATGGGAGGTTGAAGGGTGCCAGCCAGTGCAGGGAAAGGGAAGGAGAGCTGCTACAGATGGTCCAGACAGAGGACAGGGCGCACGTGCAAAGGCCCAGAGCCCAGATGGAGAGCATGCTTTCATGAAAAACTGTAGCCACTGTAGATAGATTCCGAAAGGTGAGATGAGCATGATGCCGTGATTAAATGCCGCACAGCCACCAAGGACTTCGGGCATGGCAGGCAGTGTGCTTTCCAGCCTGACCACATCGGGGGACACCTGAAGCAGAGGGTTCTCAAAGCCTGGGTAGCAAAGAAAGAGCAGGCTAGAAAAGCAAATCTCTGGCCTCACCTCAGATCTGTTGCATTAAAAAGTCTGGGTGCAGGCCCAGTGGTGGAGATTCTGGTGTGTGCTAAGGTTTGGGGACTGCTGAGGGCCAAGATGAGCAGCTTAGAATGATGTGTGGTTACAGGACAAAATGGTGTGGAACAGGGCAAGGCGAGGAAGGAATGCCTGTGGAACACCCAGGGAGGGCGGATGGCCTTAGCTGCAGGGCTGGTACAAAGTGTCCGCTCGTTCTGGGAGATGTTAGAGAGTGAGCTTGATGACTTCAGTGGGCTCCTTCCTCCATTAACATCAATTAAAACTGGCCAGGAGGGATGGTGTACACCTTTGATCCCACCACTCGGGAGTCAGAGGCAAGTGGATCTCTGTGAATTCAATGCTGCCCTCATCTACACAGTGAGTTCCAGAGTCTTGGAGGATAAAATACTTAGTTGATAAAATGCTTGTCTTGCAAGCATGAGGACCTGAGTCTATGAGACCCAGGTGAAAACCCATGGTGTATACTTCTAATCCTAGGACTGGGGAGGGGAAGACGGGTGGATTCCTGTGGCTTAGTAGCCAGTCACACTGCTTAATTGGAGAGGCCAGGACCAGTGAGACTCTCTCAAAGATAAGACTGATGACTCCTGAGGAATGCCACTGTTGTCCTCTGGCCTCCGTATATACTTACACACATGCACACCTGCGCACAAACATGAGCATGCACACACACATACACACTCAATTAAAACTTCTGTATTTGGCATAAAGATAAATATACTCCAGGGTGGATTGTGTTGACTTCTTTCTTATGAGTTTTTAAAAAGTAAAAAGAGTTGTACAGACCCCTCAAAGAACTGAGCCCTCCTCACTGTGCCCAGTGGATAAGTCGGCCGTAACTGGACAGGTGAGAGGCTCAGAAGGGCCCGCCTTTCGCTAACTGAAGCAGGGGAGGATGGGACATTGTAGCTGTTTCTCCAAATCTGGGATCAGGGTGCTGGGTGAATGAACACTAAAACCAAGGAGAACGGAGGAGGAGAAAACCACCCCACCTGTTTCACCCATGTTCAAGCATGAGATACTTGAGGAATATTCAAGAGGGACTGTCCAGGCGACAGTTGGCTGAGCAGGGCAGGTGCTCCAACATGGATGTGTAAGTCATGACTGTAAGGGCTTACTGAAGCAAAGGGATGGCTAAGGTTGTCCTGGTAGAACCTGAGAGGACAAGAACCTAAGGAGAGGAATCCAAGGGACAGTGACATTTGAAAGATGGGTGATGTCACATGCACGAGAAATGAAAAGGGAGGTGGAAGGAAAGCTAGAAAAGTGTAGTGCCAACCAGAGGAAGAGACTCAAAGGGGTAGTGGCCTGGTGTCAGCCCTGTGGAGAGGTCAGCATGTGGGCAGTGAAGCATGTCTTCTGTGTCGAGGTGCCAATATACAAGGAGATGCTAGCCTCGATCCATGGGGTGTGGAAGGCAGCTGGGAGGCATGGAGACCAGGAGTAGGGGTTCTTCCTCCAAGATGTTTGGCTGTAAAAGAAAGGAGAGGTAGGAGCAGTGGTTAGTGGGTTTGTAGGGGTGTAGAGAGTGTCTGTATTGGTTCCCTGGGAAACAGATGCCAGGATGAGTTTGCCGGCAGGAGAGTTCTTAGGGAGTGCTGAGTGGGGGAAGCAGCATGGATGGAGGTGCTGGGGGAGTGGGCCTGTGATGCAGCTATAATGAAGACCTTCGCAGAGCTCGCTGGAGCTGCACATCTGGAATGGTCCTTCTGGTATCCCTCCATCAGGGAAATGAGAAAGGGGGAGCTTTGCTCTACCTATGTATTCCATCTTTCTAATTTCTGTTTTTTGTTGTTGTTGTTGTTTTTTCTGATGCTTTGACATGGAGTGGGATTGCTACCCTTGAGAGACTGGCTCATCCTCTGGGCTGGCTATTCTTAGAGGTGAAAAATTACTCTCCCCTCCCCCCATAAGTACAGCCTTTCACATTGATAGCAATCCAAAGCTTCCCAGTCATCTCATTTGGGCTTGCCCACTATGACCCACCCCAGCCATGCCCTGATTGGGCAGGGCAGGTCCTGACCCTGGGGACATCCTAAAGCCCATTTAAACTATTCAAATGGAGCAGAAGGACCCTGTTTCACTTTGTTGACTAATATTTTCAGTAGAAGCCACAACAAAGGCTCTTGGTCACATCCCCCCTACCCAGTCGGTTTCCTGAATGACTGTGTTTCATCAAGTGGCCCTGTGCAGCATACCTTCTGTCCTTGGGATGCTATTCTTCTTGAGGGTGCTGGAATTTGATCCCAGGGCTCCACGCATGGGAAGCCTGTACTCACCCGTTGAGGCACTTCCGCTCCTGTACGTAGGGATGTGTGAGCTTAGAGTCTCCTGTTGTGACAATCATATGTATCTGGGTGACTTACATCTTAATAAAAATAAACTTCTCTGTCACTGAATGAGGCCTGCCCTGACAATGGGTGTCAATGTGGCCCTGGCAGCTGCCCTTGGTGGTTCCCACAGGCACTAAGCTTTATTTACACTGTGGACATCAAGGTAGGAACGGTGAGTATATATATTTCTGTCCAGAAGGGGGCGCCTGTTGACACATCACAGCGTTCACTACAGATCACTTTTGAAGACAGTCTTAGGAAGTGCTCTTAATTGATAAAGCAAGTGAAAGGGAAGGATCAAGATGAAAAGAGGGGAAATAAATAAATGACTGGCAGGAGGCAGAGGCCTGAAGCCAGGAAAAGAGAAAAGCCTTAGATTCCTGGAAGGATGTTGGAAGAAAGGTGGGACAATTCTGGAAGCTCTTGTCTGTAATTCCTATTTTCCTCTGCAAACTAGAAAGGAGAGAGGCAGGGGGATGGTTTGTTGAGGAAGGGGAAGGTTTGTAAAGGTTTGCAAATAGGGAAGAACATATTCTGGCATAGCTGTAGCATAAAGTAGTGAATGAATTGGAGAGCGGAAAAGCAGCTCACAGGAAGACATGTAAGATGTCCAGTTGCTGAGGTGGAGTACTTCTGGGAGATGGTAAAGCATTAGGGTGAGCCCCAAGGCATGCACAGCAAGGCAGAGTGGTGGTAAGCACTCAAAAGGGGTAGCATTTGAAGACTTGAAGCCAGAGTGTGCTGTATCTCAGATGTGTGGTGCTGAATTTTGTCTATAAATGCCAAGATCTGAGTAGAGCAGATGGTGAATGAATCTGAACATCATCAATGGGTGAAGTGGGGTGGGGCTAAAGAGGTCAGTGGGTGGTATTGATAGGGAGATCTAGAAGGGTAGCTTGTCCCGGAGGCTGGATGAATTCTGTTAGAGATTTGTCTCAAGCTGTGTCTCTCACTGTCCTAGTTAGGGTTGCTATTGCTGTGATGGAACACCATGACCAAGGCAGCTTAGAAAGGAAAAGGTTTATTTGGCTTACACTTCCACATCACAGTTCATCATTAAAGGAAGTCAGGACAGGAACTCAACAGGGCAGGAACCTGGAGGCAGGAGCTGATGCAGAGGCCATGGAGGGGTGCTGCTTACTGGCTTGCTCCCCGTGGCTTGTTCAGTCTGCTTTCTGAGAGAACTCAGGACCACCAGCCCAGGGATGGCACCACCCACCATTAGCTGGGCCCTCCCCTACTGATCACTAATTAAGAAAACGTCTTTCTGTGGCTGGATCTTATGGAGGGATTTTCTCAATTGAGGCTCTCTCCTTTCAGATGTCTTAAGCTTCTGTCAAGTTGATAAACTAGCTAGGACAACCACCATGAAAAGTAGCCATGGATATTCCTCATCTATCAGTTTGTTCCTTGGTCCACCCTTTGAAATAGTTGTGAGCTGATGCTCCTATGGCCCCTGGTCCCAGCTCTCTCTGCTCTCTCTCAGCCAATGCTCCAGCAGACTCCATGAACTCTGCCAGGCCTTCCTCACTATGATGTACTGCAACCTTCTTAAACCCTGAACCAAAATAAACCTTATCTCCCACAATTTATTCCTGTTAGGCTATTAATCATGGTGACATGAAAAGTAACTAATACAGAACCCCAATGCAGAAAACAGAACCATGCTCCAACCACTTGCCTTTCCCTCCCCACATGCTGTACCCCAAAGATTCCTGAAGTTCCTCCACAGAGCATAGGCTGAAAATCCAGAGCTCCAATCCATCCTTTGCCTGAGAGTGGAATCTTCTCTGCAATGTCCTTGGTTGGGCATGGTAGGACCAATTTGGACATTTTGCTGAAGAGTTCCCTGTGAGTCCCCAGATAGCCCATGAGAGGACTTACCGGACTTACCATCTCATCAATGATTGCTACCCTTATATTAGAAACCTGCCTCCACATCATTCCCTCTTTCCTAGGATGGCAAGACTCTGCTAACCCTTTGCTTGCAAACCCTGGGACTGTTTGGGAAATTATCACATAGGTGAGGGTTGTATCTAAAGGAAGACAGAATAAACTATGTAAAGACCTGCCCTGTTCCCAGCAGGTGCCCTCTGACAAGACTCCTCCCTGAGCAGGTATGCCAGGAGAAGGAATGTGAGCAGGCCACGCTCAGCTTTCCTTTGAGATCTCAAAGGAAAGATCAAGACCCCAGGCTCAGCCCAGGCCTGATCTCTGGTTTTTGGCTGGTATCTGTGGATGCCCTGACACATGGGCCAGGACCTCTCTCCTTCAACAGGCCACACTTGGTGTGGGTGATTGTCTTGGGTTTAATAACTTGACTGTATCCAGTCCTCAGTCTGGCTCCAGCACGGCCATCACATGATCAGATGCGAGGGCTTGGGACTAAGGCAGTCAGTCCCTAAGGATTTGATACATGCATTCTGGACTGATCAAAGAACAGAGGCGGAGCTGACAGCACACAGCCTGGAAGACTCAGCTATGCAATCTCCAATGCTAGTCTCAAAAGATCATGGCCCTACGCCTAACTCTGACCCATGGCAGCACTTTAACTCAGAACCTGTTCTCTACTATTTAGCTTTTGTTCCTTCTCAGCACAGTCTCTGACGTTAAGTAAATGCATGCCTTGCCCTCTAAACCACATGCTGCTGTGTGCGGCCTGGTAATGATGTGCAGAGCTGAGATCGCCATTTTGCATATGGGAGGGCTCAAAGATGTTCAGGATTCGATAGCTTCTCCACTCACCTTCCTCGGAAGAAAACAGCTAAGCCACCATTCCAGACCTGGCTGAGACCACTATTTTTTCCCCTTTCTGATTCCACATTGATATAGCAGCAAGATAGCCAAACCTCAGAGACTGGCAGCATCTGGCCTGGAGAAGACCCAGAGACTGTCTGTTGATGAGTGAATGAATGAATGAATGAATGGATGAATGAACGAATGAATGAGTAGGATGAGACACAGGGGAGTGTCCAAGAAACAGGACTCCAAATGTCCTGTGACCATTGGAACTTGGGGGAGCTGTGAACCCGAGAGACAGTTTGTTGCAAGGAAGGGGCCTTTGTGTTCACAGGACTTCTGGGGGGAGATGGAAAATGCAGGCAGCCAAGGAGAGCTTAGCAGAGGGAGGGTAAGCACATAGGCTTTGGATACAGAAGGATCTGGGTTGGGATCCAGCTCTTCCATTCACTAATGGTGTAGCTTTTGGTAAGTTTGCCAAGCTTCAGCGGCAAAGCAGGGACCTAGGTCACAGGGCTGGATTAAATGGGAGCAGTGCAAGTCAGACGTGCTCACAGGGTGCTTGGTGCATGGTGAATGCCAACACGGTCACTGTCTTTGGAACAGGCTCAGTGGCACGAGCATCTAGTGGAGCAGGAGACCTGGAGACAGAGAGCAGAGGCAGGAAGTGTTTCTTCTCCCTTTCCTTCCTGCGGACCAGCTCAGGAAACGGTAGGGCAGCTAGATATGTCTGTCCCGAAGCTTCCTTTGGAGGTGCTTCCAAAAAGTGATTGAGGCTGGCACGAACTGTAAAGATCTCAGAGGTCTTCTGCAGTTCAGTGGCGCCAAGGACCCCTGGATGGCAGCAGGGACTGTCTGGGAGGGATGCCCCCACTGAACTGGCACTCACTGGCACCTCATGAGCTGCCATCTTGCAGTTTCACTTTGCCCAGTTTATGTAGTGCTGTGATCAAACCCACGGCTTTATATGCACTAAACCCATACTCTACCAAATGAGCCGAATTCCTCAGCCCCTGTCTTTTTTTAAAAAGATTTATTTATTCACGTATTTTATGTATATGAGTGCTCTGTCTTCATGCACACCAGTAGAAGGAATCTGATCTCATTGCAGATCTCATTGCACATTCCCATGTGGTTGCTGGGAATTGAACTCAGGGCCTCTGGAAGAGCAGTCAAGCGCTCTTAACCACCTCTCCAGAGCCCTCATCTTTTTATGCTTTATTTTGACACAAGATCTCACTAAGCTGTTGGAACTAGCTTTGAAGCCCCCCACCCCCCACCCCATCGCTCAGTCTGGCTTCAATCTTGAAAGCGTCTCTTGCCTCAGTTTACCAAGTAGCTGAGATTGTGAGTCTGTGTTTTTGAGTCCTTTCTTTTCCTGGGAGGAATTCTTTGGAAGGAATCAAGTAAAGTTGGAAATCCAGGTCTGGTTATTCACACACAGCAGGAGATCCAGGTTCAGAGACCCAGACCTCTGCCCTGAGCTTCTTCGTTTGTAGCAAGAATAGTTCCTGCCTCTCATTTTAGGAGAACTGCATCTAGGGAGGCTGGGAGTGTGTTCTTCCTTTGAATTTCTCCAGCTCACACAGGGTGAGAAGGCAAAAGGCTCCAAGGAAGTTCTCAGTCTGAGCCTTCCTGCCGTTTGCACCCTCTCCAATGCCGTTGCTCTGTCTCCAAAGGCTGGACCCAGCTCTTTGCCTTTCTGACTCTCTGCATCTATCTGCAGCTTTCTCATTCTGCCTCTGTCATGTGATTTTCCCTTGAAAAACCAGATGAACAGGGAAGGAATTGTCCGCAGAATCCTTTGAAGGAAGGACTGCAACCTCTCCTGTTCTTCTTTTCCTATCCCCTCCCACCCTAAGTAAAAGGACCCCCCTGGAACTTCCCTGGAACTTTCTCCAACTGCCTCCCCAACAGCCAACTGTCCTGTGCGTCTTCTGGAAACATTCTCTAAGACTTTCAGGCCCACTAGAGCAAACACTGTGAGGGCACCCAGGACAGACTTCAGACCTCTGCCAGCTTCAAAACAGATCGAAATCCCCTAAGTGAGGGTGGAGGCAATCTAATAGCTAATGCCTGAAGGCCAGGTAAGTGAAAACAGCACTTTTGGCTCCTGGTGTGTGGTAGGGACTTTCCATAAGCCAGAGGGGAAAAAAGAGGAGAGACTGAGACACAGAAATCTGGCCTAGAGAGGTGATAGAAATTAGTGTTAAGGATAGCATTTTCTAACCCTCTATTTTCAGGTGATTTGAATACATCATTTATAGTGTTTTCTGTGTTTGTCTCTGAGCGTAAATACTTCTCTAACCCTCTTTAGAAAAACATTGGAATATTTTTCACTGCTGGGGCTCAGAGCTAGGCAAAGAGCATAAGCGACCATAGCAAGCTTCACTTCTGACAGTCTTAGCCTGTGTCCTTCCTTAGAAAAATTTTATTTTAATTTACATGTCTCTGTGTGTGTGCCACATGTGTGCAGGTATCCATGGAGGCCAGAAGAGGGCAGTTGTGGATGCTAGGAACCAAATGGCCATCTTCGGCAAGGGCGGCAAGCACTCTTAACTGCTGAGCCGTCTCTCCAGTTCCGTATTTCCTTCTTTTGTGGCATTCTCATTCCTTTTGTGAAATAGGAAAAAACAAACAGCGGCAGTGGTGGCCCACACCTTTAATCCCAGCACTCGGGAGGCAGAGGCAGGAGGATCTCTGGGAGTTTGAGGCCAGCCTGGGCTACAGAGCGCGTTCCAGGACAGGCTCCAAAGCTACACAGAGGGATCCTGTCTCGGAAAAAAAACCAAAACCAACCAACCAAACAAACAAAACAGCAACAAACCCCTACCATTTCCTCCCATCCTCAGAAGTACAGGGACCCAGAGATTGGATTTGTCCCTGGAAGGAGAAAGTGAGGTTCAACTTTCGTGAAGTCCAACTTTGTCTTTTTTGCTTCTGATCCTTGTGTTTTTGATTTAAAAAAAAATGTCATTGACAAATCCATGACATTTTAATAACAGTTTCCTCCTGTGTTTTCTTCTAAGAGTTCTTTCTGTACTTTTTGTTCTTAGATTTAAAACTGTGACCCAGTTTTTATACATGGTATATTCTTGGGCCTGTGACTCTCTGGTCACATGTTTCTAGCTAACAATACCATGTGTTGAGATGGTGGTCTCTGTTTTATGTTCTTAGTATCTTTATTGGAAATCATAATATATGCAGAGGGTTATTTCTGAACTTCTTATGTAGACAAAGCTAGCCTTGAACTCACAGAGATCTATAGCATACTTTCTCTTGGGCCACCAACCAGCTCCCAAATCATGACATGGAGACTTACTATTAGCTATGAATGCTTGACCTTATCTTAGCTCTTGTTTTAATCTGTTTCTCTTTACATTTTGCCTCAGGGCTTTTTACCTTTCTTTCTGTATGTCCTAATTTCCTGCTTCTCGTGTCTGGCGTGCTGGTGGCTGCCTGACTTCTGGCCCCAGGCATGTCCCTCTCTTTCTCCTTTGCTCCTCTTCTCTTCTCCTCTCCTCTCCTCTCCTCTCCTCTCCTCTCCTCTCCTCTCCTCCCTTCCCTTCCGTTCCCTTCCCTTCCCTTCCCTTCTCCTCTCCTCCCTCTCTCCTAGATTTCTCCTCCTACTTATTCTCTCTATCTTCCAGCCTTGTCTGTCCTTCCTCTGCCTCACTATTGGCTGCTCAGCTTTTTATTAGACCAATCACGTGCCTTAGGCAGGCAAGGTAAAACAGCAACACATCTTTACATCATTAAACAAATGCAGCAACAAAAACAAATGTAACAGACCTTTACATAGTTAAAGTAATATTGCAGCATAAACAAATGCAACACATCTTTGCCTAGTTAAAGTAATATTCTGCAACATTTTTCCCTTTTTGTCTATTTTTTTCTTTTTTTGGTTTTTTCGAGACAGAGTTTCTCTGTGTAGCTTTGGAGCCTGTCCTGGAACTCACTCTGTAGACCAGGCTGGCCTCGAACTCACAGAGATCCACCTGCCTCTGCCCCCCAAGTGCTGGATTAAAGGCGTGCATCGCCACCACCGCCTGGTCCCCCTTTTTGTCTAAATAAAAAGGAAGGATTTAACTTTAACAGAGCTCTACCTGTCTCTGCCTCCCACATGATTATGGTTATGTGATTAAAGGTGCATCCCACCACAAACCAGCCCAAATTTTTCTTTTTTTGATATAAACATTTCCTGTTTCTTTTTTTAAACAATTATTTATGTGACTGTGCTTGTGTGTGTGTGTGCATTGCAGATGCCAGAGAGGACATCAGATATCCCGGAGCTAGAATTACAGGCAGTTGTGAGCTGCCCAACATTTTGGAAGACCAGTATGTGTTCTTAACCATGGTGCCCTTTTTCAGCTCCATTCACTGTTTTTTTTCTTTTCTCTCTCTCTCTCTCTCTCTCTCTCTCTCTCTCTCTCTCTGTCTTTTTTATTTTTATTTTTTTTTTTGAGACAGGGTTTCTCTGTGTAGTCCTGGCTGTCCTGGAGCTCACTCTATAAACCAGGATGTTCTCAGACTCACAGAGATTCACCTGTCTCTGCCTCCCAAGTGCTGGGATTAAAGGTGTGCGCCACCACCGCCCGGCTTTTCTTACTGTTTTTTTTACAGTGATCTGAGAGCATGACCAGCTTTCTCTGTATCCAGCCTGCCTCTGTATAGTGTGTTTCATTTTCATTTCTCTCTGCTTGTTTTCTGCTCTCCCTTATGATCTCTTTGTCTGTTTTCTGGTGTGCTGTTGATGGACTGGGGATGTCCTTTGGAGATAGACGACTTGCCTAGCAGGCATGAGACCCTGGGTTTGGTCTCCAGCATCATCAAAAGTGTGTGTTATTTCATTTCAACCTGTTTGTGATTTTTTTCAGCATTTCTTCTGGCTTGCAGCAAAGGCCTTTACCCACTGAGTCCTTTCAGGAGAATACTGAAGTCTCCTACTATGATCATGTTATTCTCTAGTTTCACTCCATGGAATTCAAAACACATGCTGTATGGTTTCCACATTTTATATCCATTAAGAATTGCTTTTGTGCGCCGGGCGGTGGTGGCGCACGCCTTTAATCCCAGCACTCGGGAGGCAGAGCCTGGCGGATCTCTGTGAGTTCGAGGCCAGCCTGGTCTACCAAGTGAGTTCCAGGAAAGGCGCAAAGCTACACAGAGAAACCCTGTCTCGAAAAACCAAAAAAAAAAAAAATTGCTTTTGTGGCCTAACACAGTATGTGGGAGAATATTCCCTGTGTTTTATTTGGGAACATGTTCACTATCCCGTTGTTGTGTGAGCTGTTATGTTTATCTTAATACATTCAGTTGGTTTACAGTATTGTTCAGGTCCTCTATTTCTTTATTGAAATGCCCCAATAGGTAAAGACACTTGGTGCCAAGCCAGACCTGATCTGAGTTCAATTCCCAGGACCCAGGAGGTAAAAGGAAACTCCCATAAATTGTCCTTTGATCTCTACATGTATACCATGGTCTGTGAATTCCCCACAATGAGTAAATGCAATAAAAAAAAAACACTTAAAAGTATACTATTGAGTTCTCTGTTATCATCAAGTTATCCATTTCTCTGTTTAATTCTGTCAATGTTTGCAAACTCCATATACTTTGGATTATTGATGCTTTGTATTATTTGTTATATCTTTTTGTATTAGTCTGTTGTCTGCTGCTAAAATAAAATACTCAAGGATAGCTTCTATATAAAGAAATGGGACTCATTTAGATTATAGTTTTGTGGGTACAAGAGCATGGTACCAATATCTGCCTGGCTTTGGTAGAGAACTTTTTGGCTGCCTCATGTGGTATGTGGCATCAAAATGGCAGATCCAATGTAAGAGTTAGAGATCATACGAGGCAAAAAGTCAGAGAGTTGCCTCTCAGACTTATTTCTTTATAATAGTTCTCTTGTGAAAACTAACCCTGGTCACTAACTCCTCCCAAGGACGGGGCCCTTAATCACTAAAACATTTCTCAATAGTCTCCACCTCCTTTGTTTCCTTGTAGTTTGATTGTTTCTTGAGACAGTACCCCTTTATGTAACCTAGGCAGGTCTATAACTCACCTTTATAGCCCGGGCGATCCTCCTGCCTCAACCTCTCCCCAGTACTGGGATTAATGGCCAGTGTTGCCATGCTAGACTATGCCTCCTAAAGGTTTTACATTTCTTTTTCTTTCTTTCTTTTTTCAGTTTTTTAGACTTTTATTATTTTATGTGTTTGCATCTGTGCACCATATGAGTGTTTGGTGTCCTAGAAGGTGGTGAGCTTCTGTGTGGATGCTGGGAATCGAAACCAGGTCTTTTGCAACAAAATGCCCTTTAATCACTGAGCCTTCTCTCCAGTCCAGGTTCTAGATTTCTTAGTTTCCAACATAGTCACAACGGGAACAGAACTTCCATCATCCACACATAGCCTGATACTAGCAATCTTCTTGGTGAATTGACTTTTTATGTGTATAGGTGTTTTGCCTGAGTGTGTGTCTGTACATCATATGCATGCAGTTCCTATAGAGACCAGAAGAGGATGTCGGATCACCTGTAACTGGAGTTGAAGACAGTTGTTAGCTGCCATGTGTGGGTGTTGAGAACTGAATCCTTGTCTTCTGCAAAGACAGCGTGTGCTCTTAACCACTGAGGTGGTGATGGTTGTTTGTTTTAAGATGTGGCCTCTCTGTGTATCTCTGACTGGCCTGGAACATGCTATATAGACCAGGATGACTTTGAACTTACAGAGATCAGTCTGCCTCTTTCAAGGTGTATAAAATCACACCATGTTTTCTTTATGCTAGGACCATGTTCTCTTTACTCTAACCTATCAATGTGTAACTTTTTCCTCTAAATTTTGACTGGAAAATTCACTAATTTTTATAACATAATTTTTTTATTGATTCTTTGGGAATTTCACATTATGCACCCCAGTTCGACTCATTTTCCAGTCCATCCATGTCCATCTTTTACCTTTGTATACTTCCTCTCCAAAGAAGAAGAAGAAGGAGAAGGAGAAGGAGAAGAAGGAGGAGAAGGAGGAGGAGAAAAAGGAGGAGGAGAAAAAGGAGGAGGAGGAGGAAGAGGAGGAGGAGGAGGAAGAGAAGAAGAAGGAGGAGGAGGAGGAAGAGAAGAAGAAGGAGGAGGAGGAGAAGAAGAATTCACTTCATACCTTTGTCTTCCCATCACATATTCCTCTGTCTTAATGGCACTGGGAGCTGCAGTGTGTCACATAGTATATAGACCCTTTTGCTCAAACAGCTTTACTTGCACGTGTTCGATGCAATGGGTTGTTGGTCTGATTCAAGGCCTCTGGCTTTACTATACCATCAGTACTGGACCCTCACCGAAATTCCTCTTGGATATCCTGCTGTTGCCCTGTGTCATGGAGATCCTGCAGTTATGCATGTTTCTGCAGGACCCATTCCTTCATGCACTCCAGCAGCTCACAGATGGGGTAGGTGTTGGGATGGGTCAACTCAAAACCCTGGATGTGGGCCTGGGTGGTAGCTGAGTTGGTCAGACTGGACCTCCACAGGGGCCCCCATGTTGTGGAATATTGTTTTAAGATGTGTTACGGGCTGGAGAGATGGCTCAGAGGTTAAGAGCATCAGCTGCTCTTCCAGGGGCCCTGAGTTCAATTCCCAGCAACCACATGGTGGCCTATAACCATCTATAATGAGATCTGGTGCCCTCTTCTTACTGCAGGCATGTATGCAGGCAGAATACTGAAAAATAATAAATAAATAAATCTTTTTTAAAAATATATGTTACATCCATTTATGCTGTGGGGTTTTTTTTTGCATAAATTTACATAAATTTGCATAATATTGCATAAATGATACAAAGATGTGTTGCATTCTTTTATGTTGCATCTGTTTAACTCTGTGAAGCTGTGTTACTTTGCCTGCCTAAAACACCTGATTTATCTAATAAAGAGCTGAATGGCCAATAGTAAGGCAGGAGAAAGGATAGGTGGGGCTGCCAGGCAGAGAGAATAAATAGAAGAGAGAGACAGAAGAGCAAAGAAAAGAGAAGGAGAAGATGATGCCAGGGACCAGCCACGCAGCCACACAACCAGCCACAGAATAAGAAGGAAAGAAAGGTATATAGAATAGGGAAAGGCAAAATTCCAGAGGCAAAAGGTAGACAGAATAATTTAAGAAAAGCTGGCTAGAAGTATGCCAAACTAAGGCCAGGCATTCAAAAGTAAGAATAAGTCTCCATGTATTTATTTGGGAACTGGGTGGTGAACCCCCCAAAGAGTTAAAAACAAACAAAACCCAACAACACCCACTCTCAAGACAAGGGGCAGGGTCAGTTCTCCCTCACCCAAAATGCCATGGCTGCCAGGCAGGGGCAGAGGCAGCTCTCCTGCACCCCTGCTGTAGGGTCAGTTTTCCTGAGCCCATGCCACTCTCCTGCTGCAGCTGCAGCTGAGGGACAGGGCCAGCTCTTTTATGCCCAGGCCACCGGGCTAGCTCTCCTGAGCCCACAAATTGGACAATTTAAATCTAAAGTAGTCACTGATAGTCAATGACTTGTTTTGCCATTAAAAAAAATTATTCTTAGTTCCCTCCACCCCATTTCCACTCTTCCATGTGCTCAGCATTTGATTAACTTCTAATCTCCTTTTGTGTATATTGTACAGGTGTGCTTTGTGGTTATCATGCAGGTTACATAAGACCTCACAAAGTTATCACAATCCAATTTGAGTAGATGCAACATACCTCAATTACTTATAAAAACATGTTCTTAAGGTGCTCTATGTTGTCCTCCATTTCTGTGTTATTGAAGTCACAATTTATGTCTTTAGGTACTGTTTACCTACTAAAAACAGATGTATGGTTCTTTGTATTTATTGTTTTCAAATCTAGTATTTTAAAAGGGGAGTTACACACTGACCTGAAAACAGCAAGCTTTTGTTTTTGTTCACTATTCGCCTCTAATGGAGATCTTCACATCGATCCTTCATCTGCTCTCACCTTCTTTTTCATTTCCACCTAAACATTTGGCTCTGTTGATAATGAATTCCCTCCTCATCTGTTTACTTAGCTTCATTGCTGATTTCTCCCTCCCATTTGGAGGATAGTCTTACTGGGTATAGAAATTTTGGCTGACTCTTGGCTTGTTTGTTGCTTGTTTTAGCACTTGAAATACATTTTCCCATTTCTGCTGGACTCCTGAACTCCTCGTTGAGGAGTCGGCTGCTAATGATGATGGAGGATTCTATTCAGAACAAATTATATCTTTTTCTGCTTCTTTCAAGACTTTTTTTTTTTTTGTCTTTGGTTTTCAGTACTTCAAACACGTGTCTCGGTGTAGGCCTATTTGAGTTCATCTGGAGTGGGTGATGATGCCCAGTTTCTACTTCAGAAGTCTGACTTGAGGATTGAGCGATTGAAGTGTCTGGCTCACCAGAGTTGTGAGCTCTCCCCCATCGCCAGGCTGTCATTCCCTGCCTGGGCTAGGGACTAGATCTGAGCCCAGGGATGAGACCACAAGAAACCAGATTACATATATGGACCTGAGTGTGACTTTCTCAACTCTTCTTAGACAGATGTGATTGAATAGCTTCCTTTCCAAAGCCTATCATCCCCAGACGCTCCTTCCATGGTGTATTTCCATCTGTCGTCTCTGTTCCAGGTATCTGTGGGTCCAAAGACCCTGCTGTGTCCTTCCTCAGTTGAGACTTGAGTTAGATAAAAGTCTTGTGGGCTACCCTCAGATTATTAAAGACAGTAAAGTTTATTTTGCCCTGTCCAGTTTGAGAAAGGGAACCAGGAATTCAGCCGCCATCTTCCCCAGGCAAATGCCATGCTCTGGTTCTGGATGAACTATAAGCTTTGTGAGCACAAGCACAGCAATTAGTCCATATGCCGCAACCTGGCACTAGGTAGAGGAATGGATGGATGGGTGGATAGATAGACAGACAGACAGACAGACAGACAGACGGATGGACGGACGGACAGATGGGCAGACAGACAGATGGACGGATGAATGGATGGATCTGAGAAGTGGTTAGCTTACCCCAAATGAGCACTTCCTGCACGACTCCTTCCCCTTCCAATGCTTGACTCTTCTTCCTTCTCGCAGTGGTGTTGACAGTAAGATCTTAGGATGGAGAGCCATGCATGCTTGGCATGCTTTGGAGTGTGAGACTGAAAAATATGTTTAATTTGTAGAACCGAAAGGAAGGATTTCCTGCTAGAGTTTGGGGTCCTGGAAGCAGGAAAAGAGTTCCACACAGAATCAAGAGACACAACCTCCAATCTCATTTTCCTAAGTGAGGGTCTTTCGACTTGTTCTGGTGATGGGGAGTGATGTGGCTCAGTGAAGAAGAGCACCCCACTCCACCCCACCCCCGCCCCAGTGGCTTGGCAGTTACTGGAGCAGAAGCTAGGGGTCCAAAGTGCCCAGTCTCTAGGATCAACAGGGTGGATCACACCTATCCAGCCTCTGCTGCAAGTTCTAATCAGAATCCCCTTCCTCAAGCCTAGCTGAAGGGCTACTTCAAGGGAGAGCAATGTTTCATACCAGGAACACCGTTCCCACCTCCCCTGAGTCCCCACTTCCCCCCCATCCCTCATCCCTCCCACTCCTACCTCCCACCTCCCTCAGATTGGGACAGACTCTTCCTGCCCACCTTCAAGCTCTACCCTGCCCCCTTCTCCAGATATTGTTATTTGGGGAGTGCGTTGAGGTCAGCACAGCACAAGGTACAGCCAGACACCCTCTATCCCCAGGTGGCATTTTAGAATTGGTCGCTGGGTGGTGGCCCCATCCTGCATAGCAGCCCCATAGGGTCACTCTGTCCAACTATCTCCACCTTCTGGGGGTTCATAGGCCACGGAGACAGCAGAGAAGCTGGAGATAAAGCAGAACAGTTGAGGGACATAACTCGGCTAAACCCACAGCCCTCCCCAGCCTGGAGTCAGATGTGAAGCCCAAGGCGCGAGCCCTGACCCTTCCGGCCAGGCATGTTCTACACTCTTCTTCAGAGCTGGCAGCCAGAACAAGAGTGCTAACAAAGCTGTGTCGGACAGGGAGGGGCCTCAGCCAGGACAGTAAACAGAGTCCAGCTTGGAGTAGGCCCAAATCCTCCCAAAGTACATGTAGCTGGAGCTCTGCCCACCAGGAGGATCCTGGAGTGGGGCCTAAGAGGGGAAAAGAAGCCCTGCACAGGGTCATAGCATCACTCCAATTTGTTCGTTTGTTTGTTTTTCTTGCAGTTGCCTGGGAATACGCGAATGAAGCTGGCCGCAGCGGCCTTGTTCCTGTGCCTCCTTGCAGCGGCAGTGTGGCTGGGCCTCTCAATGACAACACCGGAGTCCCCTGGAGGAGGTGGAGGAGGGCCTGGAGGAGGTGGAGGAGGAGTAGAAAAACCAAAAAAATGTGGTCCTACACCCTTGCCGAAAGAAGACGTCTCACTGTGCGGGTAAACAGAGCAGGCAGAGTGGGAAGGGGCGGCCTCCTGGAGTGGGCATCCAGAACTCAGTGGCACGGTGCCTTAGCCAGCTTTGGCGAGAGCAAGCATAAAGCCTGGAGTCCACCTTGACAGAGGGTGATGGGGGACAGGGGTGTGCTGAGAAGACCCTGTAGATAAAGCTAGTCATCAAGATCCACCCAGAAAGCCCCCTCCCTGAGGTTTCCAACAAAGTGGCCTTTTAATGAAAAGAAGTCGTGCTCATCATCAGAGACGGATTTTTTTTTTTAAGCAATAGGCCCGTGTGTGTGTGTGTGTGTGTGTGTGTGTGTGTGTGTGTGTGTGTTGCCAGGGAGTGAGTGCGGTCCCAGCTGGAGCCCAGCTACTTTCATTCCTTCCAAGGCCACAGATGCTCCTCACTCGGGGTTGCCACCTGCTGCAGACCCATTGGAAATGTGAGTTTCTCCAGACTCCTGAGCCGCCCTGAGGTTTCCCTTTCCTTTGCCGCTTTTCGGTCATTCTCTCTGCCCATTGGTGGCTGAGGAGACTTGCCACACCCTAAAATCACCAAGAAGAAACCTGAATTGAGGACTTGCCTCCGACCTACGGGCATTTACTTGACTAGTGATTGACGTGGGAGGGCCCAGCCCACTGTGAATAATGCCGCCCCTAGGCAGGTGGTCCTGGGTCCTATAAGAAAGCAAAGTGAGAAGTCCATGGAAACAAGCCAGGAAGCAGTGTTCCTCCGTGGTCTTTGCCTCTAGGTTCCTGCCATGGCTTCCCCAACGATGGGCTGTCAAGTGTATCATGAAATAAACCCTTTCTTCTCCCAAGTTGGTTTGGTCCCTGATTTACCACAGCAACGGAAGGAAAACTAGGAAAGAAAACAGAACCACCCGCTAGGGACCAACTGTTCAATCAAACACATGAGCCCTGTGGGAGACATTTCTCATCCAAGCCTCAAGACCTTTGTAAGAGGTGGCCTTGGAAATGAAGACATGGCATGGACATGTCAGCCCCGAAGACAGAGCAATCCCTTTTGTGCTGGATCTCTCCCGAGGAGACCTGCTTAGCTCAGCTTCTAGCCTCGAGGGTGGTGCCTGCTTCTCTGTGGAGTCTGGCAGGGAATTCTGGGATGCTGAACTTAGTACTTAGAGGTATGAATCCATGAAGGAGAAATGTTACTTCTGTTTCAAGTGAAGATGAATTATCATTAAGCATGATTTTCAAGGCAAGGCCTTACCTACATCTGGCAGAACCTAGGCTCAGTCTCAGAACTGGAACAACTATGGTTATCCATCTGACTTTGTTTGGTATCCTCCATGGCTGCAGCAAATGTGCATGGATAGTCCTGTAAACCTTCCCAATGATGGGGAGCATCTCCCAAAGCCATGCTGAAGATCTCAGCCCTTCAGAGCACCCCCTTACCTCTAGGCCTAGGGCTCTTCTTTAACTTCAGCCCATTTCCCCTCATTTTTGCTTAGGGAACTGCATAAGACAACTACAAGTTCTTTCTTATTGAAGGAAAACATTCTTAGGTGTATGTAAGTTTATAAACACCTTGCCCCCCGCCCACGCTTCTTGGCATATCTTTCTATGTGAAGCAACCTGCTGACTTTCACACACTGGGCTGGCAGTGCCCTATGGGTAAGATGGGTGGGCAACAAGAACACAGAACTGCTACCTGATCCTCTGGCAGGTCCTGTCAAACAGTTTCCATGGCTCCGAGCCAATCCACCAAACAAAGCTGCTGATGTCAATTGTTTAACCCTTTCAGTTCCACTAGGATAAACAGGGGGAGACCTGCTATGGGGCGGGGAGACCCCTCTGTTTTCCCCAAGTCCCTGCCACATGCAGACTGTTTCTCTTGTGTGAGAGAGTGTAAATAGTACCCAAGGCAGAAGTAAGCCAAATAGCCTTTAGAATGTTGCTATGACTATACATGAAAAAGAAACATGCCTTTAATCCCAGCACTCTGGAGGCAGAGACGGGTGAATCCCTGTGAGTTCCAGGCCAGCCTGGTCTACAGAGTGAGTTCTAGGACAGCCAAGGCTACACAGGGAAACCCTGTCTCAACAAACAAACACAAATGAATGAATGAATGAATGAATGAATGAATGAAAACCTATTGAGAGCTGCTAGTAGCAAAAGTCCATGGAGTATACAGCAATGACAACCAGAGTTCAGAAGGTCAACCTATCAGAACTAAGGGTTCTGTTTAGAGGAAAGCATCACGCAAGGCGTTATGGAATTCCTGCCTTTTGAATGAACCGTCTGTCTCTAGTTGTAAACTTCTTGTGCAATAACAGCTATGATTCTCCCCACTTACCGTGCATCTCCATGTTATGTGTACATGTAATCTCACGATTGCATCTCAATCTTGAGCACAACTTTCCCTATACATTTGAGGTAATTGGATAACTTTCCCCAGCTGTGTTTATTTTTCATTAACATATATCTGGCCAGGGCCATTCTCCGGACAAAAGTATTTCAACAAAGATACCTTTTTCCAAGGACAAATGCAGAGAAATAAACATTAGCTCATCTCACCCACAGAGAGAGAAAAGAACCACTAACAATTAAATCCTCAAGTCCTTACCTTCACCCCGGGTTATTCACACAAGACCCTAATTTAAGAGATTTACTGCTCACATTCCTGGGATGAAGTTTTAGTCATTTGCTAGTTACTGAGTTAAGGTAGTTACTTCCCACTGACCCAAGGAGATTGCCTACAAGGCCAGGCAGGTGATAGGTGCCAAGCTTCTTTCTTGTGCAAATTAAGTTTTAATTCCTCCTCAGCCAGGTGCTATTCCTAGATTTTCTCCTCAGCAATTACTCTGAGTGAAAGTGCTTTTACTAACCAAATACTACATGCTCTGGCATAAGTTGCTTAGCCACCTAGCATATGTCCCCCTCCCTATCAGAAAGCAGCTGCAGCCTGGACGAGCAGGAAAAGTATCGCCAAAGACAATTTATTTTCTTGTGACTTATTGACTTCTAACATTCTATCCAGCCATTTCTAGATTATAGTTTGAGCACATAAATTCCCTAATTGATCTAAGCCTTTAGTTGACCCTACCAGAGAACTCCCCTTTAGTCACTCCCCTTTTGGGTTGTAATTGGAAGCTGACAATTATTGCTTTATGTGTGGGTCCTTATCACCTCTCTCTGCGACCCTGAAAACTTCAAGCCTTGCATTACTTTGCCAAAGAATTCCTGCTTGGGTATATATACTGGTTGTCTGAGAGCATTTAGAGAACGGATGGAGAAGAACAAGGATGAGGACGGAGATGGAAAGAACTAGGTAGAGATGAGAGAACAGCAGGAGGGACTGAGAGGAGCTAAGTATGAGAGCAGAAAAGAAACTGTATGGGTAGAATTGACCGAGAAGAATAAAGTGAATGGACTAGCGAACTCAGTGTGCTTAGATTCATTGAATATCCCTCAGATTAGTATCCTTAGCCACTTGTAGCATCTGTTCTGGACCCTGATAGAAATCTCCTCAAGGCAGACACTTGGGGGGAATTCATTAAAAACCCATTCCCTAAGATGTCTTCAAAAACTGCCCAAAACATGCCATCCAAAAAGAGTGTTGTCCACATGCAGAGAGTTAATATAAACAAAGAACACTCCTGAAGTGTTGCTTTGGCCAACTCATACTAATTCTTCCACCTTCTGGCACCACAGTGACCATGTCTAGATGGTGAGGGTGCCCACCCACCAAAGCACCCTATGTTTGGACCAAAGCAACCCATGGACTCAGCTGCCTTTGCCCAAAGCTGAACCTCGAGCTGCTGGAAGGGTGGGGGACGAGGGGTTGGAAGGGCCATGTGGGGCTCACTAGGAGACTGTCTGGAGCCTCTTCTCAGCTCTACTCTGCAGGAATTCTCCTGAAGATATAATCCTTAAATTACATTCTCCCTGGGTGTCCTCTAGGTATCACCCCAGCAGGGCATGGTGGACTGTTGTAGGTAGCCATTATCTATTTTGGGAATAGCTCAGCTGTATTGGGCTACTAGAAAAGGCTGGGGACCACCTGCTCTTTGTGTAATAAGAATGTTCTGACAAGTTCATGTGTAATGTCCTTATAGGCCAAATTCGATCCTTTTTTTTTTTTTTTTTTTTAACTGCACAGATGTGGCAGGGTTCACACCTGTGGATACAACCAACCATGAACTGGACATGTTTGGGTGGGAGAATTACCTCTGATCCAGGTGTGGTCACACATTTATAAGCCAAGTACTCAGCAGGTTGAGGTCTGAAGACAAGAGCCCAAGGCAGCCTGTCTCAAAAAGAAAAAGAAAAAAGGCAGGGACTGTGGGAGTGTAGCTCAATGGTAGAGTGCTTTCCTGGTATGTACAAGTCCCTGGGTACCACATACACACATAAACATATGCATGCATACATGCATACATATACACATATATGTTCATAAACATGCATACATAAGCAATATATACACAAACATATATACACATGTATACACATACATCAATATACATACATACACAAATACACACATGCACACATATACACACACACATTGCTTAAGTATTGAGCAAGTGCAGACTTTTGTCTTCATTTCCTGAAGGACACTACTGCACAGCAATTTTGCTTCTGTGTATCATAAACAATATAGAGATCATCTGACTACACAGAAATACATGTGTGTATTAATGCAGACATCATACCATTTTCTTGAGGAACTCACATATCTGAGGGTGTCCATGGGTTAGGTGTCCTGGAACCAATCTCGGGGCACACCAAGGATGACTACATTCTTCCTGGGCCACTCACAGTGTGCCCGGCTTTGCTCCACCTGCTGACCAACGCTGTATCCCCACACCAACCCTGTGGAGCAGGCACTACCCCTGTCGCAGACTAGAAGACCTAGGACAGTGACATCAGGCAGCTCTTGGGTCACACAGCTAGTTAGTGGCGGGTTTAAAATTTAATCTCATTTAATTCTGCATGCCCAGTGGTGCTAGACTATAGCCTTGTGAGCCCCAGGATTGACTGGAAACCCTGGCATGAAGTGACTGCCTTCTTCTCTCCATAGGAACCTTGAAGTTTCCTACCCAGAGGTGGGGAACGTCAGCTGCCAAGTTGTTCCCAAGTGCAATAAGTACAGACAGAAGATCACAAGTTGGCCCCAGCCGAAAGTCAAGTATCCTGCCGCCTTGGATGTGAGTGAATTGGGTTGGCTGAGGGAGAGAGGTCCTGGCTTGCCTTTGGCTCACTGTTCTTGGGAACTTGGAGCCCCAGGCAGAGGCCCCAGGGCCAGGTTTGCAGAAGGCAGACAGCTATTGCTTAGAGCAGTGGTTCTCAACCTTCCTAATGCTGCAACCCTTTAATACAGTTCTCATGTTGTGGTGACCCGCCCCCGCCAAGCCATAAAATTATTTTCACTGCTGCTTCATAACTGTAATTTTGCTACTGTTGTGAATCATAATGTAAATATCTGATATGCAGACGGTCTTAGGCGACCCCTGTGAAAGGGTCATTTGACCCACAGGTTGAGAATGACGTACTTAAAGGTTGTGTGGAAACTAATACATCCCTGTAGGATGGGACCTTTGGACTCGCTGTTAATTCATTAGTTCATTAATCCCAAGAGAGTCTCCCACTGTGTGTTGCTATTGCAGCAGGGGTCCACTAGATGGAAGTGTCGACTGCCAAGCTCCTGGTCTCCCTCACGGGAGGAATAGAAGGCCAATTAGGAGAGTCTGGTTTCCTTGGGTGTACTTGATAGTGCTGGGATGTGGACACATGACAGAGAAGTGAAATCTACTGTGTCAGCATGGAGGTGAGGGTGGGATTGAGAAAAAAGAGACTTAAAGCGACCAAGGAGAATCAAGAGTCCGGAAGGAAGAAGGTTTGGTGGAAGGAGAGGGCAGAAAGAAAAAAAGGGGTGTGTACTCGTGTAGACCTGATGCTTTCTGAAAACGTAACAGACCGGTGAGAAGGTAAAGCCAGGCTACCGTGAAGCTTGCACCAAGTGTCCCTTCATGCATTTATACCGTCGGTCCACTCGGTTCTCTCATCGAGTCTGGGGACGAGGCATTTGCTTTCGTAAAGGGGTTAGTGGCTCCGGTTCTCTACACGAAGGGCTTGAGGGGCGGGTAGCAAGGGCTGCTCTGATGGGTGTAAGGATCTAGCCGGTGCTAACCCGGGCAGCGTCAGTGCCAGGCTCAGCACATAGGTCTGTGCAATGTCCAACTCTAGAATCCTTGGGCTCCAGCAGTCAATCACTACCCAGGGATCTGAGGGGGACCTGGGGGGCGGGTGCTGAAGGCCAGTTGCTCTGGTGAAAACGGAAAGGCGTGGGAGGGACCGTAGGGATCGTCCTTAAAGACGGTGGTGACTGGAGCTTCCTTGGAGAGCTCAAGGGAGGAGACAGCCATAGAGAGAGTGACAGGTAGTGCTGGAGAGGAAGTAGGTGTCATACTGGAACAGGGTACCTCAAAAGCCAGGCGGGGGTGGGAAGGACTCGAGTCTTCAGATAGAGGAGGAAGGCGTTTCCTCAGAGTCCCCAGGGTTGATGGAAGAAGGCAAGCGTTGGCATGCGGCTCAGCGGAAACAGCACCTCGTTTCCAACGTGGCTGAATTTAAGACATCAAAGTGACAACTATCAGGGGACTTGACCAGGGAGATCCCACCCCCACCCTGCCAAGCAAGCTCTGAGGCCCGGGAAAGAGTGCCTCAGGCATGGGGCAGGCCTCTGTGCCCCCATGGAGGTCCCTGGACCTTTGCACAGGCTTCCCCCATCTTTGGGCCTTGCTTCCTCCTCCAGGGAGCCTTCCCTGAGTGCTGGCTCTGAACCTCACTTCTATCCTTGCTGATAATGTCTTTCTCCAAGCTCTTTAAATACCCCCTGCCTTCTGACCAGAGCATTTGCGCTCTTTCTCTTGCTCAACCTTATCTCATACCGCAGCAATCGCCTTGAAAAACACTTGATTCACCTACAGTCCCTGCTGGCTTGGCAGATCCTGTGCTGGCTGACTGGGTAAGAGGGAGTGAATGAAGAAGGGATGGATGGATGGATGGATGGATGGATCAATGAGTGATGGATAGGTGACTAGATAGATGAGTGGAAGGATAAATAGATGGGTGGACATGCAAGTGTATGGATGGATGTACAGACGGACAGACAGATGATGAGTAGTTGGATGGATGGACACGTGGATGGATGAACATGTGGACGGATGGATGTGCAGATGAATGGATAGGTGAGTGAATGGGTGGGTAGATGGATGAATGAATGGCTGGCAGGTGTAAAAGCATTCCCTGGTGTATAAGCTATGAATGATAAGCCCCACTGCTTACCAGTTAAGCTGTTTGGAGACCAGGGGCTCAGGAAAATATTCTCTTCCCAGATGGAGCTAGCTAAGAACGGGAAGGGAAAACAGGAAGGGGAATGGAGAAGGTCAGGGGTCCTCAAAGGGCAAAGGAATTCAGGAAGCAGGATGCCTCCCTGTGATCCGTGGCAGAGAGCCCAGGGCCAAGAGCAAGCTGGTTAGTGGATGCTCTTCTCTCCCCATGTTCTCTCCCCTGCTGTTCCTTCTGACAAACATCAAGTGGCCAACATTTTAAAATGCATCCCGTTCTCCAGTCAAGGAAAACTGAAAAGCCCCAAGAAGCGTCTTGACTAAGGCTTATTCTTCACCTTAAATCTAAGCAGCTGGAATCCTTTCGAAAGGAACAAATTGCCCTTAAGTGGGGAGTATGTGCCGCATTAGAGCACCAGAACAAAAGCCACAGTGCTCTGTCCTGCTGTCCCTTAGGCTGCCAATCAGGAGCCTGAAAGCAAGTGACCCTGAATGTTCTCCAGAGCTGAGCAGGCACATCCGCCTGCCCACTGCGTCTGCAGCAGCATGGCTGTGTGGCCGTCCCCTAAGGACCACCTCCTTGCCCACATTGTGGAGACACATTTCTCAAGGGCTAGCCATCTGGAGACAGGCACAAGGCATGGGCAGCCACAGACGGCCTATAGGAGGGCTCAGGTCCACAGGCCTACCCCAGCCTTCTCTTTCCACCCAGAGTAGGAATGTGGGGCCTGCTACAGTCACAAAAGAGTTCACTGGGGATGACACAGGGCTTCAGGAACCCTGGATAATTCTGGGCAGGGTGGCTCTTGGTGGAAGGGACAGATTTACGGGGCCTGGAAGCAGGCCTTCCAAGCAGAGGGGGAGTATCATGCATACAGGGACTGCTGCCTGTAGGCATTTGCTCAAGGGTCTGTGACCGCACAGCGATCCACATGCTGTGTGCTCAGCACCATGTAAGTGCTATTGATTTAAAGATAGAAGATGCCATCGCTTCCAGAATAAGTGGAGGAGGCAGACAGGTAGCCCCAAAACAGAGGGATATAGGGTACCTGTGGGCCTTGACGAGTGAGGGACAGACAGCAGCTGGAATGGCCCCGTGGAAAAGTGAGGCATGGGATGCAGCAGGGTCCTGACGTGGAGCCAGGATTTTGTCTTGAAGCCACTCTCTCGTGTTTAGGCTGAGGATTGTGAGCAACTTTGGAAGGGCAAGGTCACTGTGGCAGCAGGTGGGGGGGGGGAGGGAAACTGAAGGACTCCCATGGCAATGTAGTAAGAGATGTCAGGGTAGTGGTATTCATAGGGTGTTGTGTCTGTGGGGATATCAGGAGAAGGGTAGTATGGGTGTAATCCTCAGGTTTCTGGGAGGGATGGGCAGGTGGGTTTGAGTGGGGCTGAATACCTGATTTATCATTCCAAACAAGATCTTTGGAGAATGGAGGCAGCATTGTTTATAATCGTGCCTGAATGTGGTCTCACTGGGCACAGTCCCAGCGCACAGTAGTGTACACTGATCCTGAGAATGTCACCTCCATCAAGCAAGGGGCACAAAGGAAGCCTTAGCTCTCCAGGGACAGCACCTGGAAGTAGCAGCTTCTGTTGTTCAGCATCTGAGGACCGTGTGTGTGGAACAGATCTGCAGACAGACACACAGCCTTGTCTGATTGATGCCAGACAGAAAGACTGGACTGGGCCCCGGGAACAAGGTCTTTAGTGCCAGAGCCAGGTGAAGTTTGTAGACCAGTGGTTCTCAGCCTTCCTAATGCTGTGACCCTTTAATACAGTTCCTTGTGTTGTGGTGACCCCCAACCATAAAATTACTTCTTTGCTACTTCACAACTGTAATTTTGCTACTGTTATGAATCGTAATGTAAATATCTGATATGCAGGACATCTGATATGTGAACCCCAATGGGGTCACAACCCACAGGTTGAGAACCACTGGTATAGAGGAAGCCTCTCAAGGATGTGGCAAGCTTAATAGGTGCTGGCCAGAGGTGCCGGGTTAGACAGGTGCTGGAAAACACGCATTGGAACCGACCAGGAGGGAGTCCTTGGTGGCCCTTGTGAGGGCAGGGAGAGAATGAGAAGTGGGTATTGTAGAGTAGGCTGGTTACTCATGTCAGTTGGCTGAGACACAAAGACACCCAGGAGTATTTAAATCTGACAGGACAGAGCAGATAGGTAGAGCAATGCCAGACTGGGGGAATAGAGAAGGCTTGGTTCTGTTGGAAACATTTGCATCGAAAGAGATGGACAGTAGCAGGCAGTCAACAAAGAGACTTTCAGCTGGCCCCATATACCTTGGAACTGACTGGACCACTAGAGGCAGGAACTCCCAAAGTCCAGGAAGTGGAAGAGGGGAAGCTGCCAGCTCTGGGGTGAGGGCCCTGTGTACTGGAATCCCTCCAGCCAAGTCCCAACTCCAGGGCATAGAAATGATGTGGGAAGGATCCTGGAAATGAGGGAAGGGCTTTGGGCACAGAACACAAGGGATGCTTGTGCTGTTGGGCGTGACAAGAAAGGAAAAGGAAGTGAAGAAGAAGGTGAGAGGCAGTAGCCGTGGGGAAGGGTCATGGCGTCCTTGTCCCCTGCCTTCCCCAGATAAGAGAGGGAAGCCTACCACTGTAGAACAGAGGTCTAAGAGCCCAAGATAAAGTGTGACAGGATGCGGGGACCACATCAGAAGAACTGATGAGATATTTTCTCATTACCTAGCACCTAACCAGAGCTTAATAAACAGTACCAAGTTGTATTGGGTGTTATCCCAACAAGAGACTGGGGTGGTTTGCAGTTTGTCTTCTGAAAGACAAAAGGGAAGAGAAAGACAGCTTTTTGAGGCTGTGGGATGCCTATGTGGTCGGAGGCAAGAGCTAGGAGCCCATGATGGTGAGGCCACAGAAGTAAGGGTGCCGACAGGCAGAACTGAATCTGGGTGGGCAGATGGGAGCATCAGCCACAGATGGGGATGCATCTAGGAAACTCTGCTCATTCAGGTGTCACTGGCTTCTTAGCTGGAGTGGTCCAACCTATCTGTGTCCCACTTCTGCCTAGACTGCATGGTCATCCCTTGGCTGGGGGCACTTCTGGACACAGCAGAGCCAAGTGGTGATGGGGGCGGGCAAGAAATCCCCAAAGACGCCAGGTGGATTAAGTAGCCCTAGACAGCAGACAGGCCCGTTGTTCTTTCACATATATAATCTTGTCTCTAAAATCTGCCCTGAGAACAATGCCTAGCATTTCTGCTAGACACGGGGTGCCGTTTACCCATTGATCCATGCATCTATCCATCATTCATTCACTCCACCCACGCATCCATCTACATCTCCATTTATCCAACCATCTATTTATTGGTACTAATCTTGACGGAGGTTTGCTTTCTGCAACTCCTGCCAGACCAGACACTATTTCAGGATCAAAGGATGCAGACAGCACACCCCTGCCCTGCCCAGACATCTCAGAATAGTGAGGATGTTCACCACTACCGTTTCAGGCTCCTTAAACACTGAAAGTTGAATGGAAGCTAGAAAACCATCCACAGTGGATCTGGGAAAACAGTTCCCCATAAATCATGTGTAGTAGCACATACCTGTCCATCCCATCGAAACTCAAGGTCATCCTCAGCTACACACTGAGTTTGAGGCTAGCCTCAACAAATAAACATGTCTCCAAAACTAAAACAAAATAAACCACATGCTTAGTGACCCATGTCTTACTCCAGGGTGGCAACTTTGGAAAGCTCCTTGGTCTTCACCTTCGACATAGTTTTCTTTATTCCTGCCCCCCCCCCCGCCCCCAACATCTTTCTTGTTGAACTCAGTGTTTTAGGGCTTGCAGAACTTCCAGCCAGACCCGAGTCTAACCCCAAGGGTCCCCAAAATGGCCACCCCAAGCACCAGCTGGTGCTTGCTCAGGAACACAGCATCTGATGTCTGATCTCAGCCCAGGCTCCCAGTCAAGGGTTGGGGAAGCATTTGCAGATGTTTTTCAGATCAAATAATGTCTCTTTGAACAGTTGTGTGGGCTGATGCATGGAAGCACACATGGGACCTGAAAGGAGGGTTCAGTGGGTTTGCATCTGGCTGAGAAAAAAGGGCAGGAACACATGTCCGCATCTGGGGCTCTTCACTGGCCGGGATCTGTTCACAGTGGTCTGCTGAGTTTCAGCAAAGGCTTTATAGAGTTTCGAGCAGCTGCCCAGCCGTTGTTGCAGCCATTTAGAGGGTTGAGCACTCGCATCTCAACTGCAGCAGAGACTTGTTGCTTGCTCTCACTAGAGAAAGAAGGTGGTAGGTCCAAAGAGGAGTTTTGAGAAAGGTTTTGCAGATTTTTAAGAGATACAGTGCGTTATTTATTGTTCACACTTGCACAGTTGGCGGTGAAGGGAGGCAGGAGCTGAGCAGGGACAGTGACAGGAGGAAGTGCCGTGGGGATGGTTGTCTGTTACCCTGACTTTAAAGGTCCCTCTCACTCTGCAGGGACCAGTGTGCCCCATCGCTTTGGGGAGATCATTGTGCATCATGAAGTCTGCCTGACCCTGATTACAGCCTTGGGGGCATCATAAGCAGGCTGAACGGGTCTCGGGGCCCCTGTTTTGCAAATGAGGAAATGCCGTTCCAGGGAAATCATTGAATGGACTTTAGATTTTAGATCAGTTTTAGATTTGCAGTAAAATGAAGCAGAAAACCAAGGGTCCCCCTGTCCCCTTGCTCCTGTGCACATAGCTGTCAACATCCATCTGTGTCCTCCAGAGCTGGTGTTGTGCACGCCATGGTTTCGTGGACTCCTTGTGACATGCAGCCACTGTTACGGAGTAACCCAGACGAGTAAGCTTGCCGCCCTAAGGACACTTTGTACCCTTCCTGTTTATCCCTCCTCCTGCCACCGTGCCTGGCAACCACTGATCCTTTCACTGTTTCCAATTTGCCTTTTCCAGAGTGTTAGATAGTTGGAATCATTTGGCATGTAACCTTTTCGGATTGGCAGAGCCTCTGCTGCAACCGGGAGTCCTAACTCCCGTGGCGGCAGCATCTTCCTCTCCAGAAAATGCCATCTATCTTTGCTCAAGTCAATGGCCAGCTAACTGCCCTGGGCTCAGCTTTTCTTCTGACGATTGCTCTTCCTTTAAACGGACATTTCTACCAAGACTTGGATGTGACCAGAGGCCCACCCACTTCTGCCCCTAGGGCCAATTTCAATGGCCTCCTTTTTTGTTTGTTTGTTTGTTTTGTTTTGTCTCTCCAATGAGAATATAAACTTCTCCAGGGTAGAGATGTCTCTACGCCTCGGAAAGAAACATGATCATAGGTAGTTCTCATGAAGTGAGATTCATGCTGTGATACGGAGCAGAGTGCAGACCACTGGGAGTATTGTCCCTTGGTAATAACAGGGTAAGCGTTATGATTTTCAAAGCACTTTCTCTGTTATGACAGTCTTTTCTGTGTGCTCCGTGCCATACTATAATTTCACATTTCTTATCTTAGATCAGTCCCCACCGACAGGCTAGACAGGTGTGGGGCTCTGTCTGAGGGAATCTGAGGTCCAGAGAGGCATAGGGATTCTCCCCAGATCCCCCAAGAGAAGGCAAGTGTGGGCTGGGGGGGTGTAACTCAGTTGGTGGAGTGCTTACCTAGTATCAGTCCTGGGTCTTATCCCCAGCATTGAATAAAACCAAGTGTGGTGGTGTGTGTCTATAATGCCAGCATTCAGGAAATGGAGGCAGAAGGATGAGTTCAAAGTTATCCTCGGTTATGCAGAGTTCAAGGGCAGCCTGGCCTGCATAAGACCCTGTCAAAAAGGGTGCATATTGACCTCGAGTCCTGTACCCATTGGCTTGCTGCCTCCAGGCCTCATCTGAGTTTGTCACCACCTGGGGACATTATTTTCCTACAACATGGAGACCAATGCTCTGATGCCTTGACTTGTAAGTCATTTGCTATTCTCTGTATCTTTCCATTCCCACCGTGCCTGGATGTTTATATGGAGATAGTTACTGGCCCTCCTCCATGCTTCCAAGCTCTGAGCTGAGCACATTATGAATAGAACCACACTTAAGTCCTGGTGTTACCTTGGACAGTAGATTCTAGGAGACCGAGGCACAGGAAGAGTCCTCAGTATGAGAGTCCAGAATTGAGCTCACATCACTCCTTACTGCTTTCTGGTGAGGGGAGTGAGCACCACCACATGGAGGGTGCTCTCCAGGGCCCAGCTGCCACCTCCTGCTGTGAGTCTGGAAGCTCCCCACACCGCACCCCCATCCCCAGCCTGCATGGCCCAGTCCCTTCCCATAGTGATGGAAAGAATACAGGCCTAGATGCCCAAATGTCTCCCCAGGTTCAGGGAAGAAGCGAGGCCAGGAAAGCAATACAGGTGGATTGCTAGGTTACTTGGGCCCCACTCACTTCCCTTTACAGCTACGTGACTGTAAATGTTCCAGAAATGTCAAGTGCCTTAACCAAGGGACAGGTGGGGTAGGCTTGGCGTGGTGCAGAGGTGTGTGCAAGTTAAGGACCCTGCATTTCTCCGCTGCTTTTTGGGTCTGCAGGGACAGAGTGACATTTAGGTGTCTAGGCCTGTGTTCTTTCCACCACATGGGAATGTAGAGGGACTGGGCCATGGGGCTCAGGGGAGTGTGCCCTCCCGTGCCCTCCCCCTAGACTTAGAGCAGGAGGGTGTGATAGAGAGGAGAACTCAAAGGTGCCTGGCCTTCTGCTCGGTCTG